>JAZGTJ010002805.1:0-39593 GCA_036877575.1 Botia almorhae | reverse complement strand
TTATAATAATAATAATAAGTATTATTATACTAATTATATAGTTATCATAACTTATGTGCATTTATATAGGCGTTTATTTTAGCGAATTTCTTTGGGAAAAGCGTTTTTTAATTGAAGCTCTTTGTGGCGTTTGGCCTGGAGGCAGCATCACAGTCCCTCTGTTCTGGATGGTTACGGTGTGCTGGGTGTGAATATTTCTGCCTGAGCTCACCAATTATATGAGTGAAGAAAGGACCACAGTGGTGGAGCTGACTGGGCGTGAATGGCGCTCAAAGCTAGCAGAGCTGCGCTCAAAAGACAAGGCAAACCGCTAGACTCAGTGTGGCGCATCGGTGAATGAGACCACAGTTTGGTTGCCATGGATCCAACCCTGAGTTTTGTGACTGACCTTATACATATCAACAAAACAGCCATTGAAGAGACCATTTCCTTTTTTATCTCCGACTTGATTCAATAAATAGTTTTGACAAACAATTAAAAAACAAAAAATGTTATGTTATTGATATTTTGTTCTGTTGTGTATATTTCGGTTGGCTTGTTTTTAATCCACTTTGATAATCCAAATAAATGCGTTTTGTTCTGTAATACCGTATTTTGTCCTCTAGAGGGCACTGTTTGAGTTGGCAAGACTGCAAAATCATAGAAAAAATGGTGTAGTCGCATACAATTAGCAGATCTCACTTATTAATACATGTATATATTTACTGATTAAACCTTTTACGTGATTTATGTATTTACAGGATTTTTGTCATAAAATGCGATGTGTTCAGAAAATGCACAGTATATGACCGTGTTGTTGTCTAATTAAAGAAATTATTTGAGTGCTATATTCTTGCTTATTAAAGTATTAGAAGCAAATGAGGTTAACATGATCTGATTAATTGAATGTAATGTGACTTTATCGTTTTTATGTTTAAAACTGAACATTTTTGTGTCACTTTGTTTCAAAGGTTTAGCTCTTGCCCTGAATTTGTTTTGTATGCAGCAAATTTCCTTCAGTGTATTTTGCCACCTCAGATGGTAAACATTTATATTTATTTTTGCTTTCCGTGGCTTTTCTGCCACTGTATGAGAAAATAACTGCACTAAAGTGACAAATGACAAGACTTGCTTGTTTTTAAACTACTTGTTGATTTTAGTCCCAGCGTTTCTAATCTCTTTATTGCAAAATAATCTACTGATGCAAACTCTCAATGCCAAAAGTCACACAAAACAGCCTTAAATGACATCCGTAAATTCCGCGACATTCCTTCCTGCACACTCTCGAGTGCTTTTTCAGCTGCTCAATAGACTTAAACCGCTTTTGTCACATAACACAAGCTAAAGATCAGCTTTCCAATGCAGCCTTGGGGCCACATGCGTTTTATTGCTTTTATTTCTATATATAAAGAAACAGAGATCACTTCTCTATGGTGGAATAACATTTAAAGGATGGAGTGCTCTAATTAGCAAGATGGCTTTTGATTCGCTGTACAGAACGGTCGGTGCAAATGCATGGAGGCAAGAAGCTTAGGCAGTGTGCGAGGTGACGTACGCCCAGGTCCTTTTTGCCTGTTGGAAACCCAGCCATTGAGATTTAGGAGCCTTGGGGTGTTAAGCTGCCAGGGTGCCAAAGGGGCTGTTGTATGGGGTGACAATAGGGCTCCCTGGGCCCAGACAGAGGATGTGATAGGAGAGCTAATGCATGAGATGAGGCCATGGGTGCAAGTGGGACGTCCCTGTGCCCAATTGTTGGCTACTTAATATGTGCTGCACTCAGCCCCAGTGCATGCTGGGTAGTGAATTTCTAGGTGTGATGTAATAATAAGACATTTAAATTTTTTACACCATTGTACACTGTTTTTTTTAACAGCCCCCTAAAAACTACATTAAACTACATTGCCTGGAAACTCTGACCTGGAATCAAAAATTTTAAAGATTATTATACTAACTGTTTGATTTTGAATAACAAGGTTTGGATTTACCTTTTCATAAAATATCTTTCATTTTTAAAAGGAGGGGGGTTGGCATGGTAATGAGTGAGGGTTGGCTCCCAGCTAACAGGGAACATTCTCAGAACATTGGCTAACATTCTGTGAGAGTTCTCTCAGAGTTATCAAAAAGTTTTGGTAATGTTAGTCGAGCACTATATATCAAAATGTTATCGTGAAGTTGTTAGTGGAACGTTTTAAAAATTACAGAAATGTTTGAATAACATTCTTTGAACCAAGCAGTGATGTTAATACGACGTTTAAAAAACTGCATGTTTTGCACACTACTGGAACTTTTAAAATAACATTTTTGTTACTTAATGGAAACGTTAGGAAAATGTTCGTACAACCTCAAAAATTGCTAGCTGGGTTGGCGAATATGCCGGGCCTGATTGTGAAGAGGAATGCCATTGAATTTGAACCTTTTTTTGAAACTCTTTTGTGCTGCGGCTGAAGAAATCTATTGTGCAGCTGGACACCCTGAGAAAGAGGAACTCAGAGCCATTGTGTGCAGATGCTCTTGCTCGGCCTCAGACAGCTGAATGGGGTGAAACAGCCGTACCAGACAAGACAATGCCACTGGGCAGCTTTGAAGATTAAGAAATTAGGGATGGGGAGACCGGGGCGTAATTGCAAATGCTGCTTCATTGTATTGGCTATGCATGTGTTTGTGTGCGAGTTGCACTCTCAGGCTTTTTGGCACTGAAATGAATCTTTCACTCATAAAAGCAATTTAAATCTTTGTTTTCTTACAGCGAAGTGGCTTGTTCTGTAAAATGTGCCATTTTCAGTGTGAAGTATAATTATTTTACATTTAAGCAGTGTTAATAAAATGCATCGTGCCCTTTCTAATTAAATTAATAGGTGAACAGTTTAATTGGACAATCATTGAACAGTTTAAGAGTTTAATTGGACTTGTGCTGTGTAGTGATTTGTGCTTAGAAAATGAATTTAATAATCAGTTGCTTACCTTACAAAATCATAATAACGGCGTTGACACATGGAGATTGCCCCCTACTGACAAACAGTAACAACACAGGCTATTGTGGTAAAGGTTAGGGTAGACGATTTTGGAGAATCTACCAATAGCAAGCTAGCTTTGAAAGCATAAGATCCCGCCCTCCTTTCAGAGCGCTCTTCAAAGTCACGCCCCCTCCAACACACACAAACACTCATAGCCAATTGAACACGCTAATGACGAAAGATTGTCTTAGCAGGGTGCGTGGACAGGCAAGTAGGACATCCTATCATTGCATTCGGACCGAACACAATGATTGGATGAACATTTTATGGTCTTGTGCCTTCAACAGAAGATATATATAAATATATTCAGACCACTTTACTTGGTAATTGCTATCAGGATGTGAAGAGACCTTCAACCAGCACAGCAAAAAATGTTACTGGAAAACATGGCCTTTAACTTCCTGTGATGATGTCAATATGAAAATGTTTTGCTTTATGAAAGGGGACAAAATATGACACAACGTCTTTTTAATAACGTCTATTTTCAACTGAAATCTAAAAAAGTCTGCGTGTTTCTACAAAACACCCCCCCCTCCCGTTTTGTAGAACGACCCAGATGGCCCAGTGTCTAAATACTCTTGAGACCGTATGTAGAGGCTGCTCGAGTCCCCCCAAAGCACTTTACCAGGGACTGTTGAACCGCTCTGAAGGTGAAACTCTTCTGATTCGCTGTTTGAAAGCCTGAAAACTGTTTCTTTACTCCCAATGTGAAATGAAAGGAACGCCATAACTGGCCTTTACCTCGCTCCTGTCCGGTTGCTAGGAAACCTTCGAGGACCGCTTGAGTTTCCTTCCTCTTTAAGGTCTACTCCACTCACCAGATTTTCCTTTAATTGACGACAGCTTACATATGAGAGGGAAACAATTAGCACTTTGAATACTTTGTTTGCTGTTTGTCAGGGTCATGCTGCCCACCGCCTCGCCAGTCTGGTGGCTCGGTTGTGCTATAAGAGAGTCAGCGTCTCATCTGGGCTGCTAAAGTGCGTTTAAGGGGTACTAACGGGGGATTTCGATGCTTGTGGCACATCTGTAAGAGTTAGGAATGTAAATGTTCTCATTGCCAAACAAAGTGGCAGTTTTGAGGGTTGTTTTTTATTCAAATGACTTTGTAGTCGGTTCTGGTAGACACTTGGAGATTTTCTCCATCTCTGGTCACTTATGTTGTTGGCAGCGCTGAATCGACTGGCTGCTGTTGTCACAGTGACAAAAATGGCCACTTGACTAAATAATATGTAAACTAAGCTGACAGGCTTTTAAATCTACATTAATAGAAAAGCAAAGGTTCCTCAATGGTTTTTGGCAGCACTTTGGTTTTAGTCAAGAACAGATGAAAGTGTGTTCATGAAAGAACATTCTTTGGCTGTATAGGGTTCTTGAGTTGTCTATGTTTTGTTTGAAAAGGTTTTTATAACAACATTATAAAAACATTATATTAGGTTCTTCAAATCATAGTTCTATTAAATCAAAGCATTTAAAGATTCAATTAATTCAATGAAAGATTTAAATGCTCTGTAATTCTTTAAAGCGCTAGAACGTAGGTTCTTCCTGTGACATCATAAGAACACCACATAAAGTTCTCTTATGGCGTCATAGGATTTTTTTATGACATCACAGAAACGTATAAAGGTCCCTCTGATGGTATCATAGGAACTAATAATGGTTCTGCTATGACATCATAGAGACTTAAAATTTCTGCTTACTTTTTGGAACCTTTATTTTTAAGAATGTAGATGGACGGGGATTTCAAATGTAACCGTCATTTAAGTTGTGTAAAAGTCAAGAAGTAAATACAGAAATAGTGAGACATCAACGACAGAGAGAGATAAAAGCGAGGTGAGCACGCAATATTGTTCCACGTATTGCGAGCGTGGATGTGTCATCCGTCCCCCGTGGAGAGGCCAGGACGTGAGCCGGGCTTTGGCTCCGCCGCCGAAGCTCCGATGAAAGGCCCTCAGTGCTCTCTCCCCTCCCTTCTCTCTCAGGGCTCCGGGAACCTGATGTCATTTGGAAGCACTTTGATTTAAAGCCTCTGTTCGAGTCTGTGAAGGAGTGTTTTGTTCCGGAGCTGGTATGTAGAGAGCTCTAGCTGCAGTGGACACAACTGCGGCTACAGAAAATGAGTTTGGGAAATGAGGCTCAGACTTGGTACACCCCAGCCTTGTTGCATTCTGGACCTCACAATGACAGTTAATCTTCATAAACCGTGAATGGTAACCAAGGCGAGCAAACTGTTCGCCTTTAACAATGGCTCGCCGGGATTTTGAATGGCGATGCCGCATCAAGAACTCTGAATGCTCGGGTACTGGATTAGAACTCGAGCAATTTCCAAATTATTGTGCGGGGTACGCAACGCTAGTTTAGGGGTAACCGCGGCATGTGGTGCAGGAAAGCTTAACAACGGCATCCAAAACATATCGGGCATTGTGGCCTTTGAAGAGTTCAGTACAACCCCCCATACAGGGCTTACTAATCAGCATCTTTCCCAGGATTCAAGTTCACTTGGCTCGGTGACAGAAAGCTGTTGGTCTTCATATCAGGCTCGCCCATTACGCAAGTGGCTCATTAACATGCGCACTGACTCTGCGCGTTGACAATGCGGCCCGCCGTGAGAGTTCAGGGAGGCGGGTCAGCGCGTCGGTTGCGATACTTCTGGCCCAAAATGAGTTGAGTGTGAATTACACAGATAGTTTAATCTTACGTCTACAGTCGTGCAAACTGTAAATCGTATATATTCTCGTTAACTACAAGAGTTATTAATGTAAAGAACCGAAACCGTTGGTATGGGTTATTTTTGTTGGCTTTCCACCTACGTTTAAATGAATCTTGTACTTTGTGGGATCGTTTAATTTTTTGATATTCTTATTTTGTTTTTGTGATGTTAAAAAATAATCCTCTTAATTACAAATTCACATATCTCTTTCAACATACAGTAGAGATAATGAATGTATGAGGCGTTTTCTACGTAGGTAACTGAAGATCATTTTGTAGATTTTCTATTTAAAAATGTTAACTATTTAGGACAAGTCAGAGGTCAGGAGTTGAGTTGATACTGTAGGTGATGATGAGAAGCAGCCATTACAAACGGTTGTGTTCCAAATACATGCGGTGAACTCCACACAGTTAGCCTGCAGAGATGCTTGCGGGGGTGTCATTCATGTATGGAGAGCTCTGGAATGTGGAATCCTGTTTTCTTTGGATTATTAAAGCATGTTTAGACTGAGACTGTGTATTTGCCCTACAACCATCTGACTGGACACATTGCAATGCAGAAATAATTTTCCTTCCGAGTACACAAAATAATGGCAACGGGCACAAATTGAACCATTAACTCAAACTACTTCTAACTATGTTTTATTTATTTATATACTATAGGAAAATATTTACAGAAAAATTGAACAGTTGTCCGCGATACAATTTTACTTTTTAAATGTCATCAAATTTGTCTCCTGGTATCTTAAAAAAATTAAAGACACACAAGAATTGTTGAAAAGGTATAAGGTGATATCTGCTAAAGTTTTACGTTTGAGATAAGTTTAGGTTTAAGATAAAGTTGGAGTACAGGAGCACACACACCCAAAACAATGACTGCTCCGTGAATGTAAGCACAGTTTTTTCGTGGGCCCCTTTAAACATGCAGTCCCCGCATAAATTAAAGATAATCCTTAGCAAATTATGTTAATATATTCGCATGTGTAACATGGTTAGTATATGACTTAAGATGTGGGACCCCTGTTTATTCTGCTGAGCTGAAGGTCCAAAACAATATGTGCCCAATTTCACATGAAAAAATCAAATACATATAATATCGAAAAACTCTATGGAGACATTCAAAATATAGCAGCTTTGTTTGATCAGTTGCTGTTAACAGTACAAGCTAATTGTTTCTGATTTTGCCTCTTATTATTTAAGCAGTTTCTTCAGCATCCTTAAAAATAATCTAATATTCATAGTGTTTGTCTGCTGTTACAAGCCAGTGTGATTTTGTGAAACGTGACATAAGTGGAAGAGGCATATTTAGCACCTTCATCCTTCATTCTGACTGAAGTCAGCATTTTGACTATATATATATATATATATATATATATGTGTGTGTGTGTGTGTGTGTGTGTGTGTGTGTGTGTGTATATATATATATATGTGTGTGTGTGTGTGTGTGTATATATATATATGAGCGTTTATATGTACAGAAGCAAAAATCTATGCATACAGTAGACCTGCCAAATTAGTTCTTTGCTGAGTGAGGCTATATATAATAAATAATAACTATATTACTGAGTATATGATGAGTATTTACCTATATTGTGTATATTTGTAAACTGGAAAGAGACTGTTTAACTAGTTTTGGATTAATTAGAGTCCCATCAACTTTTAAATTTAATGTGCTAAACTAACCAGAACTAACGAACTAGCTGATTCCCAGGAGTATAATATATATTTACACAAAGTAACTCTTTCAGAAACAAAAGTGCCACACCAAACTTTTTGAATGGGCGCGTTTGAAATTGATGGGATAGTTTTTACTTAAACGGATGTTTCACCCAAAAATCATTATTTACTGGCCCTCATGTTGTATTATATTCAGTGCGACACAAAAGGCTGAATGTTAGTCACTCTTAGTCACATTCAGTTTTATTGTATGGAAAAGAATATCGCTGTTATTCAACAAGTCCCCACTTTTGTTCCACCGAAGAATAAAGTCGTACAGGTTTGGAAAGTCGTGAGGGTGAGTTAATGACGTCAGCAGTTTAATTTCTGGGCGAATTAACCCATTACGTTCCAGGGTGGAATTCCTAGAAATGACGACATGAATGGCACGGCGTCACGTGACACAACACCGTGCAAGTTGTCGTCTAAATATTCGTATATGAAAAATAACACTATAAACTTTAGATGCCCGCGGGTTTGATGCTTAGCAACAGTTTGACAGTTTAACAGTTTCCCAGGGGGTATATATATATATATATATATATATGCATGAATATAACGTCTTGCTGCATTATTTAACGCACCCGCGTATCAATTCCTAAATTTAGGTGGTCACTACCCTCAGCATATTCCTGAATTGCATGTATATTGGCAAATGGCTTCTAAATATATGTATATATAATACAATTTTAAAACCTTCATCCATAAAACATCCACTTTCTCGTGTTAATCGTTTTGTCAAATAAATAATGATGATGATTATTATTATACCGTTAAAATGCGTAATGCAAAACACATAGGCACCAGTTTTCGTGCTATTTTATTTAATGTGTCATAATGCATTAAAGCGTATACATTTATAACCGTGAAACTGTGTTTAAATTAGGTGTAAATGAGTACACGCTATAATTGAGGATAGAATTGAAAAACAAAACGTAAACTGATTACAGTGTAAGTTATAAGTCATAAAAAACACGTTTTATATTGCATTGTATGTACAGGCTTGACAGAAAGTGTTTCCAAACTTTTTGCTTGGTGGTCTGTGGGCGGCGCGCGCACTCCCAGCCAAACGCACCTTGCGCGTAACGACGCGTTTCATCCGGACGCGCTCGCTTCCGTACAGCGGAGACTGGAGCAGATCTGACCGCTGAAGGGGGCATCTCCTCCCGTTAACCAACCAATGTGATACCCTCCGACTCTTCGGGAGAGGAGCTCCTCTATCGTCGCGCTCATCCTAACCTTAATTCGCTCTGGTAATATTTCACCACATTCGGAGAATAATGGAAGCGATCGGGACTAGATGCGCACTTTTTCTTGCTCAGATCGCACTGCTCATGAACACAGGTACGTGCAGCATCGTTTTAGATTTAGCTGATTCCGTTTTGAGTTTATCGGATTCTTTACCCTCGAGTTTATGTACGCTTATAAATATATAATGCTATTCTATTTGGAGTCGCCAAGTTCCGTGTGTTTATGCCTTGCACACCAAGCATATCCGAATAAACTTGAGCTTCAAACTTTAAACGATTTCCAACTACACATGATTTATTTTTCCAAGTTTTCAACCCTTTGTTGATAATAATAATCCGCATTATGGCACTGTAGGTTATATTTTACATGTAATTTTACATTGTGTATAAACCATTTTAAAACATGAACCTTGTTGAATAGTATCCATAACAGGGTTGACATGTGCCTGGTAAGAATGTCATAATCTGATACACTGATGGGTTTCTCTGGTTTCTTGGCTCCTTGTCTAAACCTATTTTTGTCTAGTCAATAGTTTACATGTATAGGTATATACATCATTGAATTTGACTAGGTGTGTGCCATCTCTGTATTTTGCCAACTCTTTGTTTATATTGGCAAAAAATGAGATCTACCTACCTCCAGGCTTGCATTTATTTGTTTAGTTATTTCATTTATTATAAAGCTGAGAATGTCTACTGGAGAAGTTAAATCTTTAATCCTTTGATCACATTCTAGAGTCTAAAGTACAGTATGGTTCAGATTTATATGTCGGATCACAGAGGCAATAATAGTTCTTGAAAAAATAGCCCCGGCTGTATGTGCAAAGTACCGACTGTAAAAATATTGTCGCGAACAACGTGTCAAAAATATTTAATGTGACTGAATCAATCCGTGTCAACCAGACTGTTTCACGAGTCAAGTCAGGCAGAAATAACTCCTTAAGGCAACAGCCGTCAGTATTCACTTTGTACAGTGTAACTGGGTTCACGGTTAACATATGCCGCATTGTTCAGATAGCCCCATTGGACAGTTCAGTAGACAAAGTGACAAATGCTTATACAAACTTAGACTTCAATCCTAGACTCATTATTTTGCCCGTGTTTGTTCCGGAGTGCCAAGGAGGCGACCGATATGCCTGGATTAATCTTTTGGGTGCCGTGTGACACAAAGCCCCCAAAAGCTGGCCAAAGCCATTTTCTTCAAGAGATGGAAAAGGCTCTTTTGTGAATCAGCTAGTGAACTGGGATAGCAAGTTGGTACCTGCTAAAAAAAATGGCTCAAAAGGAAGGGCTGAATCTTTGGAAAGCGAGTGAATGAAATCTCTCTCTTCTACCATCTGTGCTGTACTATAGCTAACAAGTTTTTTGTCTTCTGCACTTTTTGGCACTGCTGTTTTTCCACAGGAAAAGTCCCTGTGTTGTTTGTTGGGTCTTGGGCTGGTGACAGATGGTGGTTGCGCACTGTAAAGCTGTCAGTGCGGGGAGTGGTCGGGGTTCGAGTGGCCCCACCCCTACCACATGCCTCATGTGTTCACCTGTGAGGGAAGTGTGCCTCTACATGTTGCAATTCGTTGTTTGTCCATGCAGAAAAACCATTTAGGCTTAAAGGTGAAGTGTGTCATTTTTGGGATTTTTGGAGAGCTCGTTATGTCACCCATTAGCATACCAACAAGAGGGGGTCCCAGGCCAACCGAGGACTTGCCATTGAGATAAATGAGAATGCTAAACAAAGTTTTCTTCAGGTATTAAAGATGTCATTGTTAGCACACTACGTCAATCAATCTCGTAACACGCCTTTGATCCTGATTTGATCTGGTTTCAATCCTGTTTTAAGTGTGAACGCTCTTAGAGCATCACAACCAGCAGTATCTATGTTTCTATCCTCCTGTCTGTCTTTTTCTCTCTCGTGCTTTCTATTGCGGTTGCTTGGGGCAGTTTGGCATCTAGACCCCCTGTCTGAATCAGCTTGCGATAAAGGGAGCAGATTTACCCTCAGCTGCAACTGGGGGCATTTGAGGAACAGATTAGTCGTATTAGGCTCAAGCGCATTCATTCAGGCATGTGGAAGAGACGCACCAGGACCCCGAGCTCTCCTTCCCGGGACGGTGGAGGGGCCGTGGCTGAATGGACCGGGGCGGGTGGATGGGGGGGGCCTCCGGTGGAGAGCCAAAACTCTACGCTGTCCTGCCCATGGCCTTGAGCCAGTCTCCCAGTGAATTATGCTGTCAGCTGCACGATTTGTTTTGTGCCTGGCTGGCAAGAGGCGGCCGGTGCTCGTGGACATGCAACAACGCAGGGAGCTGCGGTGGGTTGGGGGGTCTTATTGTATAAGGCATGCGAGTGTGACATTGAGGAGGGCCCCCGATTTGTCCCAGTGGTGCTTCTCACATGTCACAAAGGATGGATGGGCGAGTCGGGGGACTTTTGTGTGTCCATGTGGGAGAGAGGAGTGAATCTGAACCGAGTGTGGAAGCCTCGTTTTCCTAACTTTCTCGTACCTATGCAGAGCGCCGCTGGATGCATTTCTTGTTTGCAGAGATGGAGAGGGTAAATCTGGGATTCAGACCCATGACCTTACATTTATTTACAGCTATTACCGTGCTCAGCTAGTTATGCTACCGGAATTGGAACAAATAGCATTTGAATTAAAACAGCACATTTGCATTTTATTTCAATTGCTTTATTTCCTCCCGAACTAAAATCAATTCGATCTGTGTTTTTAAAATATTCCTAAGCGTTACATTTTGGCACACAGCTCATTATCATTATCAACCAATTAGGACACCCTAGCAACCCCATAGCAACACCCTGACAACATTACAGAACAAATATGTTTAACTTGTTCATTGTTTATCTCTGTTATCTCTCTTTGTCTATTAAACGTTGCTCTTTATCTGTCACTTCAGAATCTTTGCATTTTTATCAGATTGACGGGCTCCATCGGGGCCCCTGTGGCTCTCTGCCTGCCGGGTCAGTGTCCCTGACTTGCCAGTTAATTAATGACAGCAGAGTAGGGTTTGCTGTCATGCCACTGAATGCGTTGCCCCCGTCTCCCATTGGCGAGAACAAGAGCAGGTCTGTTGAGTGCTAGCTTAAGATGCTTTGAGATCCTTTCCTGTTCTTTTCCAGGCTAGAGGTGTGTGGTCTGGATCTCTGGTTTCATTCAGTGGTCTTCCTCAGAGAAGATGCTGAATACCAATCAAAGTAAAGTTTGGACCCTACGATACAGTCGCTGCTTGTCTGGTCGCTTGGTGCCTCACACCGTTGGGTCATTACAGACGGCAATGAGAAGAGAATCAGGCGTTTGTGTTTGCTACTTGAGTTGCTGAAGTGGCTTCAGTTTCTTTTGTGTACTAAGCAGAGTTTGAGTGCATTTCAGAAGTCAATAATGTATAGAACGCACTGGGTAGAACTGGTTGTATTGTGTGCTGTCCTAAGGGGTGTGGGTTACACTAAACCCTACATGGTATCTCCTGTCAAGGACATAAGAACTCAAGATTGTGATTAACAGGTTGCTTAGTCACATTTTTGCGTTCAAACTACTGTAATAAAAGGGTGGACTTTTAATTCTAGACTAGGGCACTAAGCTGGTCACAACACTTCCACTAAAGACAGAAACATCTAGTACTGTCGGTGCAATTGGACCCGTTTAAAACTAGTTTCAGGGGTTTTCACAAACCTTATTGCTGTTGGTAATCAAATAGACACATAATATACACAGGATAGACGCAGAATATACAAAGTGTTTGGACCGCATAAACAGTGATATAGTTACACATCTGGGTGAAAGGGAAGCAGCTGGTGGATGATCTGTGGACTGATCTGCCGCAGATGGTCTTTACTGTCTCTGATTCAGGGTGGTAAGAGCCAGGACGAGAGCTTATCTCATAATCAAAGCTCTTATAAGATACAGTGATGATTTTTTTTCTCTGCATGACCTCATTCGATGCTAATGGAAGACAGCGACTTTTTTTTAAAGAAACAGTACACCCCAAAATGAAGATGCATTTATTTTCCATCATGTCACTCCAAATGCACATGACTTTCTTTGGTGGAACGCAACGGGAGATTATTTAAAAAATATCCATGCTGCTGTTTTCCATACAGTGAAAGCATATCGTGACCAAGTAATGTCAGTCTGGAATCTGTAGCTCTTCTATTTCCACATATACAAACCTGCCATGTGACTTTCAATTATAAAACGTAAGAATCAATGCCGCTTGGTCAGTCCTGTGATTCATTTTCACAAGTAAATGATTATTTTCTGTATTTGGATCCACTGTTCCTTTAATAAGCCAGAGCTCTCGCTGTACAAATAATAACATACACAATACGACGAAGCACATAACTGCCCCTTCAGTTGGGGTGGTGGTTTGATAACACATTTGAATGGATTTCTCTAGAAACCGTCTTGGGTCGAGTTCTGGATACTTGAGTTTTCCTCCATCTGAGAATCCATGTTCAATTAGGATGTCACTCCAAATAGCTACTCACATGGGTCCTTGAGGCCATCAAAGAACTAACGGAAGGCTTCTAATTGACTGACCCAGCTAACAGGGAACGTTCTCGGAATGTCGGCTGACATTCTCAGCGTTCTCAATCAACGTTCTTGCGGTAACGACAGTAGAGCTTTTTTAAAATTGTATCATATATCAAAGACGTTATTATAATTATATAATATATTATATTTATATAAAAAATGGTATGAATAACATTCTGATAACCCAACAATAACGTTAATACAATGTCTAAAAAACTGGACATTTTGAAGATTTCTAGAACTTTCCAAATAACATTTTTAATGTTTTTGCTATTTAAAGGAAATGTAAGGGAAACGTTTTTACAACCTAAAGTTGTTAGTGGGGGATTAGCGGTGGTCCAGTTCGACATCCTGCATGTATGTCTCAGAGAAAACATCTGTGGTTTGATGCAGGTGACGAGACAATTAAAAAATCCTTCCCTTTCTTGCGGTTTCATTCTACCTCTCTCTCTGTAGTAATGCTCCACCATGTCTATAATGCTGAGTGGGGAATCTCTGCCCTTGATTGGGAGAAGAGGAGAGGAGAGGGCCTCTAGCATTTCTTGGAAATCCTTTTGCTTCATATTGGCCCCCAATTATCTACAATTCCTTCCAAAACGTAATTGCTTATCGTACTAAACTTGCACTCGATACTCAAAAAGAATTCAGATGTTCTGTACTGAGAAATACTGGTCAATTAGATTGAATGGATCAGATTTCATGCAGAAGTTCATTATGTCCAAAGTTCCTGTTTTATCAGACGCATTGGAAGTTTCTACCGTCTCAGCTAATATTCAGTAACAACTCTGAATGCTTTAAAAAGGATTCATCTTTAGAACACTTATGTGCCCACCAGAAACGTGCGTTCAGCTAATGAACGTCGCCTTGTGGTTCCGTCCCAAAGAGGGAAGAAATCACTTTCCCGGACTCTTACTTTCACTCTGTGCGGTTGGTAGAAAGAACTACATAACTATCAGAATGGCTGAGTCATTAACTGTTTTCAAGAAACGACTAAAAACTCAAACTATTTCGTCTTCACTTCCTTAACTAATCAACGAACACACCGCCACTTCTACTTCTTTTATTAAAATTTTATATATATATATATATATATATAAAATATATATATATGTATTTTTTTTTTTGCCTCCATGTACTGTGCTGGAATACTTGAGACCTGTCTATAGCACGTATTCATTGTTGTTGAAATTGCTTCCTTGTCCTCATTTGTAAGTCGCTTTGGATAAAAGTGTCAGCTAAATGACTAAATGTAAATGTAAATGAGCTCTGAAAGGCAATATTTGCTAAGCACTTAAAGTACTGAAAAAACTGGATAGGTGACCTCAGCTGACAAATAACCTTCTTGGAATGTTGGCTAACGTTCTCTAAAAGTTCACAGAAATGTTTCTCGCGGTAACATTAGTAAAACATTTTTTAATTTAATTAATATTATTCTAATCATTCAAAAACTGGATGTTTTGAACGTTCCCAGACTGTTTAAAATAATTTTTTTAATGTTTTTGTTAACTAATGGAAACATTAGGGAAATGTTATTACAACCTACAATTATTACCTTGGGTTAGACTGTGCTGCACGGAGACCATAATCATCTTAGATGTGGTTCGATTGTTCTGTTTCTGTTTTTGGCTCTTATAGAATTCTGGTTGGCCTTGAATTAAGTTTATTTTTGTGTAAGCTGGCTCAGGCCAAATCAGAGATGCCTTATGTCGAGAAGAAAGCTTCAGTGCATCTGGAATTGCCTCAGATGTAGAAAAACGATCAAGAGAGTGACTCTGTAAACAGGGTCCTCATCTGTTTCGATGGTTTCTTGTGATGTTTTGTTTTAGATGTTTCTGCTTCTGATGATATCTCAGAAACACATCTTAAGCGTGTCGCTGTGCTGACTGACTTACGAGATCTTCAGTTTAAAGATGTTTCTGTAATACTGTGGCATAGCTTTATGATTAAAGGATGGCTGTCATCCATCAAAGATATTAAAAATAGCAAGAATGCAGGGGGGCGAATTCGCGTAACAGTTGCGTTACGTTTTCACCCAGCAGGGGCGTTGGAATGATGTGAAAAGTTATAAACGCTATAAACCTTATCAGATTGCCTCATGAATATTAATTAGATGATGTAACGTTCTCCCAGTAAGCGGGCAAATAAGTACTAGACACAGAAGACACTGCTTGTGCATGTTCAGTGAACAAGGATTTTTAGGTTGGAGCTGTTGTCTAGTGTGCAATGTGCTTCTGATACATCAAGCCCTGGTGCTCATATGGGAGGTAGGGTTCGAATCCGGCTCGCAACATGTCTCAATTACCTTACTCCAAGCCATTGTTCAGCACTGTTTGGTTTCGCTGTTTGACCAACAGAATAGGAAAAGAAGCCCTGAACGAACGAGCG
Organism: Botia almorhae; assembly: GCA_036877575.1. NCBI lineage: Eukaryota > Metazoa > Chordata > Actinopteri > Cypriniformes > Botiidae > Botia > Botia almorhae. The sequence continues at coordinate 24,000 of JAZGTJ010002805.1, read as the reverse complement.
TTTTAGTTTTGCGATGCCTTGAAAATGTATCTTAAGAGGCGGAGGTGTAGCTGCCAGAGTTGTCTTGAAGGAAACGTTATCCTGATTTGTTTTAATTCCAATTTCTTTCGGCCCTTTCTCACTTTTGAGAAGGTCCTCCTTCGCTCGTAAGGTTTGTCTGTAAGTCTTTCATGACTCTGTGGAATTTTGAGTAAACAAAACCTTCTAAAGAAAACTTTCCTCTGCGAGGTCTTCAAAGCACTCTTACATCATAAACAGAAGGTTTAGATTGACGCTGTATTGAAAACATTTTCCAGTCCAACTATAAATGTTTACGGCCCTTTTGCTTAACAGACTAATTGAGTACCGTTTGGCGTTAGCGTTTCAGGAAATTGTTATTAAACCAGCTAAATCGTGAGGAACAATATTGCTTCATTGTCACCAAACACGCTACACGAGTGTTTAGAAGCGGTGTAAAAGTTCATTCAAAGAGCAGAAACCTTAGTAAACCAAGTTGTAGTGAAAGAAACTAGGCTAAAACCGTGTCCATGGAGACGGGGGCGAGTTGGGAGGGGTCACGTTGCCCTGAGGTCCATTTATTTTCCCAGAGTAGTAACTTAAAACGTTTCCTGCATGCTGATTGGTTAAAACAGCTCTGAACGAAATGACCTGTCTTTTACTTTCTGTAGTTCTTGGGGAATAAAGCTCACAGGGAAAAGGAATGTGACACTATCATAAAAGTGCTCGATAACTATATTTTAAACCCTTTTTCACTGCAGCGTTTCTCAGTTTGTGTTCTGAGGTCGAAAAGTCAGTGAAACGAGCTTGAAATGATGTGAGGGTGAATTCATAATGATAGTTTTTCAGATTTTTGCATCTTAATAGGTGAGACCAGTTCTGGCAACGTGCTTAGGCGTACTTAAATTTGACTGTATATGAATGTTCAGTCAAACTCTTACTCAGCTAAAAGCACGGAGCATTCGGAGAATGTTGGCTAATGTTTTCTAAAAGTTCTCTAGAAGTTATCAAGAGTTCTTGCAGTAACATCAGTAAAACATTTTAATGTTATGTTTTAACTGTCAAAACTGTTATTCTTAAGTAGTTAGTTGAACGTTTGAAAAATGTTACCGAAAACAAATAACGTTCTTATGACCAAGCAATGAAGTTAAATACGATGTCTAAAAAACAGTTTAGAACGTTCCTAGAACTTTCTAGATAATATTTTGTTACTTGTAATTGAAACGTTAGGGGAATGTTTCTGCAACCTAAAATTGCTGGGCTGTCATTGATGACTCCAGACGCTTTCTTTTATCAGGTTAACTCGCTGATATTTGGAACACATCCACTGCCCACACACACTTCAGAAACATCATGTCATACACTCATAATACTGAGATTATGTGACACACACGCCACACACACACACCTACACACACACACACACACACACCTATAAAGTAAATCAGTTTGCTTTGGCAAGCCGCCTTGTTCGCACTGTTTAGCTTGCTGGCACCATTGTGTTTATCTGTGTCCCCTTGAGAGCCTGAACTGTATACTGCAGTTATATATACAGTACAGAATCGCTTCAGAAATAACCCTCTGAATTGAACTGACTACAGTTAACTGGAATTGTTTGTGAAATAAAGTCCATATGCCTTATGTCACAGTTTTACCTACTTTATTTGAAATCATGAATTGCATTACGTGTAAAAAAATAAACTGCCTAGCTAACAGGCAATGTGCTCAGAATGTTGGCTAACGTTCTCCAAACGTTATCAAAAAGCTTCTGCAGTAATGCTGGTAGAACATTTTTTAAACAACATATATCAACATGTTATTTTTAAGTTGTTAGTGGAACGATTTAAGAACATTACAGAGTTTAAACAAATGCTTGAATGACATACTTATAATATAACAATAACGTTAATTGAGCATCTATAAAGATGTTTTGAACGTTCTTTCTTAACATTTGAGTAACTTTATGGTAACGTTAGGGAAACGTTCTTACAACCTTTGATGGCTGTGTACCTTTATGTTGACTAATGACAGTGGTGTAAAGTGTATCATCAGGGAGTGTGTGTTCTCCAGTTCCTGAGGCAGAAGAATGAGGTCACAAACAGAGGGTCACCTTCTTTACGTGACCTTTTGATTCCTCGTCTAATTGCTTTTCTGTTTCTCTCTAAAATCCTCTTCGTCATCGTCTTTCGTGTCAGTTTGGAGCTTCTGTGGTACGATAATAAACTGTTCGTTTTTAAAGCTGTGGGGTGCTTTGACGTTTTCCTTTGACGTTGTTTTTGAAGGTTTGTACCTGTTTTGTTTGTGAAAACAAGCATTTGTATGTGTTTAGAAATGGTTAGAAAAACACACCGTGTTGTATGTTTACACCTTTAATGAAGCTAATAACCCGTCACTCAATATTAGCTACACTTCTGTACTACTTATTAACACTACTGCTCTTGTGGTGTAGAACGCAGCAGGTCTTTGTTATGATTAACACACTCTCTGTTACATCATGTACCGGGAAATCAAGCCCTCCATAAGCGCTTGGCTCAAACGAGGGCCGCTGATTGGTTGAAAGGGAATATGGGTTCTCTCAGACAAAAGCAATCAGGCGGGCGGCGGGGCGTTACAATGCGCAGACCTGCAGTTGGGCCGTGGCTCTCACGGCTGAGCCACTGATCTAATTGTTGTGTTTGTATTGATACTGTGAATGGGGAAGATCATGAGAAAGGACACCCTGGGGGGGGTGAATGTTGCCTCCCTCACGCCTTCGGCGCTTTTTCATAATTTATGTTCCTTTGTTATACTCACCTGTGTGGCTCATGTTTCAGAGTGGCTGCTGGCAAGCGAGTACTGCGTGGATATATTGTATGAAAACTTACGCGAGAACATTTAGTTGTTAGCTTGCGGATGTATTTTGTATTTTGACAGTTCATCCATAATGAAAATGTACTGCCCCTCATGTTGTTCCAGACCTGTATGGCTTTCTTTCTTCTGTTGTACACAATAGGAGAATAATGTTAGGCAAAAATTCTGTGACCGACAATCTCTGGCACCATTTACTTTTAAATTGTACAAAAGAGACATGAGACATAATCTCATTTAGTAGAGATACGAATTTTACAGAGGCTTGATGGTGGCCTATTTGACTTGGGCCTGTAAGCAACCATTTAGAAACCACCTAGAATATCATAGAACCTAGCAACACCCTGGCAACCACCCAGAATAACCGCCTGGATAACCACCCGCTATCCACGCGGCTGGATAGCGACGTACCAAAAACTACTGAAAACTGCATAGCCACATTCTGGCAAAAACCTATGGTGTCCAATTTTGCATGGGCAAACATCATTTTTCCTCAGAAACTGTACAAATGTATTTATTTTATAGTGGTCCTGGTAGTAACCACGATGTTTGGCAGAAGCGATTGTTTCTATGGTAATTGTAGTATTCTAAGGGAACAAATTGATTTTTTTTAACTTTTGCCAGAGCGTTCTAAATTTGCCCAGGAAATCAAAACACTGGGCGCTAAAGCTATAATTAGCATGTGCGGCTAGACGCGGCACTTCGATACACTGTGAAAGTGTGTAGATGTTTGTATGGCCTAACAGGTGCACATGCGGTCTTGAAAAGACGGTGTAGAAAGACAGACAAAGCTAGCTGAAAGCTAGCCAAGAACACAGCTCTGTTGCTAGCGAATAAGCATCCAGTTTCATTAGCAAACCAGTTTAGCGTAAGGGATCCTAGCTTAAGGTGGGAAGGTGTTTCATGTCAAAGCCATTGTTGCTTCTATTGTGTTGTTGTACCTAAAGGACAGGGCCCTCTTTGGGGAGGTTTCTTTTATCTTTTAAAAGCATTAACATGGTCTGGTTTGGCAGTAGGCCGCTGGCACAAAAGAGGAACGCTGGCTTAAAAGGAATGGTGGCATTGTATGGTTCCTCTTAGTTTAACTTGTTGACAGCTTAATAGAGTTTCTTATCAGTGCTGCAGTTGAACAGCGAGCACTGATGGCCGTCTATGGTTAATCTTCTGCTATTTCTTCTTTAGAAAAGCGGTGTGCGGTTTGTGTCGGACTCCAGATCGGTTTCAGTTCTCGTTCTGCAGTTGCAGTTAAATAGGTGAGATTGAAACGACACAGATAGTCCCAGCTAGCAATTTTAGGGTGTAAACGTTTCCCTAAGTTTCCCTGTTTTTCCATTCAGTAACAAAACGTTAAAAATGTTATTGTGAACATTCTAGGAACGTCCAAGTTTTGTGGACGTTGTATTAACGTTATTGCTTAATTCTGTAACATTTTTAAAACGTTCCTCAAACTATTTAATGTTTTTATACAATATAATGTTGTAAAAGGTCTACTAACATTCCAAGTTTCTGATATGGTTAAAAGAACTTTTAGGGAACGTTAGCCGATGTTCTGAAAACATTCCCTGTTTGCTGGGGAGTCATGGATGGTTATGGATCAGAGGTCCGACCCACATAGAGACTAATCGTTTGGTAATTAGAGCATCGCCTGAGAGGCTGTTTGTTAATTTTCCTGTCCCACAGCATCTGCTTCTCTCAATGTGCAATTCCACTAGATGCACTATTATGAAGTTAACAAGGATTTATAAAAACAGTTCATTCAGAAATGAACATTCTGTCATCATCTGTTCGTCATTGTTCAAAAGACCCTTCTGTGAAATCTTTTTGAGGTTTTTTTGGAGATGAACTGCAGTCTCCATTGACTGTCATTGTATGGGAAAGATGATCTGGGACATTCTGCAGAACTGTTTAGTGTTCCGCTGAAGACAGAAAATCTAACGGATTTAGATAAACAATAACAGATTTTATCGATGGGAGGGGCTACATTAGATCGTCTGATGGTTCTGATGTAGAAAGTAAAGCTTTTTGTCTTGTTTAGTCTTTATTTGAAAATTCAATGGCATTTAACTAGCAAAAGAGGAAATTCTGTAGAACCAAACGTATCCCACAGAATTTTGACAAGAATTGATTGGTTAGGTTGTCTACTGTGTAACACGATTATACGTTGAGAAGTTAAAAGGGCAAGAAACTATTTATTCCAAAGCGTACTGACCGGTAGGGATCTGACATTTCTATGAGGAAAAGCGAGACTATGAGGAAGAACTTTTAGAGGAACTTTTGCCGTGTGACCTTAAAGTCTTAAGGGTGACGACCTTCCGACAGAATGAGAAGTGACGCGTGAATAAACCACCAGGCAGCAGACCAAACAAAGGGAATAATAGAGGTTGTGAGATAAACCTTTAAAACTCTTTCCTGAAACCGCAAGATGTGCGATTTCCACGGTGTGCTTAAAATCTGACACCTAATTGACACACAAAATCTGACACCTAATTCATAGTGTAATTATACCACTTGATTTTGACATTGCTACTTACCTGACAGGATTCTGACAGGAGGCTTAGAACTTGCTGTGCTTTTGGGATTGGTAAATATTGAACAAAATCCAAAAGAACTTCATTCACTAGAAAGCACTTCTGCTTCTGTGGTAGAGCTCTTGACCTCTCGCGCGAGGTCACGGCAGGTCATGACACGGAAAAATAAGAATATAAATGACTGTTTTCTTATTCATAGCCTTCCTTTTAAACGGCGCTTTGCTGAATGTGTTTAAGTTGAGATTTTTTATCAATATTTGCCTGCCACGTTTCGAAGAAACGCGCAGCCTCCTAAATCTGACGATTAATAAGGTTAAACTTTAATTAGAGGACCGCGTAAACGTGTCATAATATTTGTGAAGTTACTTCAGAATGTTTGTGAAGCTGTTTTACAGTATCTGTTGGGATTTGTGCTGCTCGCGGGCCAAGAAACCTCAGAAAGTCTCTATTGCCAATTTTGTGATTTGTACGGGTACACTGAATAACATAAACCAAATTTTTCATATGGTTGCACAAAATTGGGATTAGCGGTCAGCGGTCTAATTCTCTTCAGTTATCTCTAATGTTGTGAGGTCTTTCCTGTTGAAACAGGAAGCTTGTGTGGGCCTTATTCAATAGATTTTTGGCCCCCACTGCAATTCTTTATAGTTACAGAGCAAACACGTTTTTATCTGGTCATTGTGATGGAACAAACTGACAGAATTTGTTATTTTTCAGCAGATGTATCAGAAGCATACGGATTCAGATCGCAGAAGAAGCTGTCGGAGAACATAGACTGGTCGTACGCAGGTGAGTGTTCTAATAATACATCTGTGCGTTGAATACTTCAGGGTTTTAAAATTGGGGTTGCCGCCATGGCATCTCCATAGTGATTACCATAGAGACCAGAGTAGAGATGATGGCACTCATGCCAGCTCAGGTTTAGTGCTCATCTTGCCCAAGCATGCAGGGCTTAACCCCACAGATTAAACTCATCCTTATCCTCTGTTTGGGCTGTCAGGGTTATCATGGCCTAAATTAGGGCCCTGTCTGTTCTCGCCCAGACTGTGTCAAAATTTCAAGGGTGTGTTGATCGCTGCTTTTGTGCGGTTTGTTCTGTGTGGTCCCTTCATGTTCTGACTCCGTTGTGAAAAAAAGCTAGTTTTGTTTTGCAAAACTGGTTTACTGTTTTTTAAATAGTATGTTGTTTGAACTGTTCTCTGACATTGATTTTAACCCCTGTATGATTAGTGACTGCCATGCAAAAACTTATTTTACAGTATATGAACAGAAATGAAGAAATTTTCATTAATATCTAAAATGTAATTTTGGAAACCAATTATTAATTTTTCCCTTTCTTGGATGGCTTGATTCTGTACAAATGTTTTCTCTCTCAGCTGTCATATTTGCTTCTGAGTATGTGAGATTTACAACAGCGAATAATAAGTATTTTGGGGGACGTTCCATGTACTGACTGAACCGAAGATGGAACAGATGATTAAAATATGAAATCTTGAAATGTGATCATGGTTTTCACTATGAATAATGTATTCTCCTATATTGTGAATAAATGTCTGTCTCCATTGTAATCTTGGTCAATCCTACTGTTGGTATACGTTTATTTTTCATAAACAGTTTGATGTGAACTTGATCCAAGAGTGTCATCATAGCAAACAAGATTTTTTTTAATCCAAAGAGAATCCAGAAAATTCTGTTTTTCATTATACAGCCCCTTTAAAAGACTGAGCTTTTGCCAGCACCCTAAAGAGACGATGACTGTGTTGTTAGTTTGAATGAACAACACTGTTTAGCGATCTGTCTGCTTTTGCTACATCAAACACCATGAGCGACACATCTGTTGCGCTCATTTTTTCACCTCAAGCGACGTTCCATTTCCAGAACAAAGGAGAATTCCCTCACCTCTCCATGTTATTAAAAGTAGGCCGATTTTTAGCGTTCACACTTTGATATTTGTGCTTCTTGTCTCTATGCTCTACAAATCATTTCTTTACCTTACGGTGCAGTTTTATTATATTAGCATCTTCATTTCAAGTTTAGCGCAGCGCTGTTTATTCCGGAACGTTCTGTTAGGTTAATGAGAGATAAAACAATAGCCTCTTATTTGTTAACTAAATTAGTTAATGAGAACGAAACTCTTGTTTTGGCGTTCTCGGCCCTCGTGTCTGTGACCCGTCACAACAGACGGGGGTTCTGGGTGTTACCGGAGGCACTATGGCGGGTGGGACAACTGTTCATCTGTATTACCCAGAATGCCGTAGCCCCTCCTCCTCATTGACCCCCTTTTTATCGCTCATAACATCGAAATGTTACAGAGTTAGCCTGGATACGTTATGCTAGGGGCTCATACGGGTTGTTTTACCTCATTTAGAGCTCGACATGGTTTCTTTTCTCATGAGATGAGTCACTCATGTCGGAATGTACACACACACGGCCTTCATTTCCTGAGAAAGACGCAGATTTGAGGTCTATCCATGCTGCTGGTGATGGTGTGTGTTTTGTGTATTTTGTAGGTGTAATGGGTGGAGCTGTTCTCCAGAGAGCGCGTATGTTTTTTGTTACTTTGTTTGTATATAAGAAAGGTATAGAGAGAGAGAGAGAGAGAGAGATTGAACTGATCAGTCTACTGTAACCCTTGGGAGCCTCTTGGCTGCTATTCCTTATTGACACCTCACATATTAGCAGGCTGGACTGACTGACATCACACAGAAAACTGCCGTGATTTTTGATAGCAGTTAACAAGTCCGTCTCCCATTTTATGACCATAAATTATAACTTCATGTCTTAACAACGGACAGTATCATTATGAAGCTGTAATGATTTAGATTGCTTGTGAAAGCTGGAATGTGTTTTAACAATGTGATTTCTGTGTGTGTGAGCGCTGGCTAAACTGTGCATGAAGGATTATATGTAAAAGACTTTCTGTAATTATACAATATATGCTTTGATTGTAAACGTGTGAACAACGTGTTGTTTTGATTCAAAATCACCACAATGCTGGGTGTTGTGGGTAGTTGCCAGGGAGTTGCTATGGTGCTCTTGTGGTTGCTGGGGTGTTTGTAGGTGGTCAAAAGAGGTCAGATGAGCCCCTTCCCACAACTCAGAAATTCTGGCCCCTCCCCTCAGCAAGCCACACAACTAAATGTCGCTAACCCACATGAGCAATAATAATACCAGTGTGTTCATTTCAAGTTTAGATTCATGTTGTTCTGTAAGTATCTGTTTATTTACATCAAGTTCGGATTCATGTTCCCTCCCCTTACAGAGAAGCAAATGTTTTAAATTAGCTTCCATTATTTTTACCATTCTATCCTTTCATCCGTTCTAAACACGCAAAATCCACTTTAAAAATGTTTACGGTTATGTTCTTCAGAGAGAACTAGCGGAAACACACAAGTAAACCAACACTGGCACTTTCAAATAATGTCATGACATCGTTCGCTGTTTGCTCTCGGTTCTCTTCTAAGTTCTTTACTGAGAGAAGATCGCTCAGTGGTTCTAAGGACAGAAGACATTAAACTGGCGTATTCCTCTTCGAGCAGATTGGGGGAATTTACACTTGCTGCGTCTTGTCTAATTATCCATCTTCACACTGAACGACAGGTCACAGCCCATCAGCACCAACTCTGTCATTAATCTGTTCAATATAATAATGATTGTAAATGGCTGTAAAACTTTTACATGGTGTTAAAAGTGCTGTTAACTGGAAATGTTCCCAATGATGTTGATGTAGATGGTGCTCTTTGATACGTTATTAATAATTTTCAGTAATAATAACAATAATATTCCAATAATGATAAATGAAAAGCTGCAATCTGTAACGTTCACCTCTCTACTGCCATCTCTGTTTGAAACATAAAGTTGCAGGTTACTTGATGTACTTTTTAAATGTGTTGAAGTCAAGTGAAGCCAAATGTACATTTCCCGAGAAATCGGACTATAAATCATCATAATAAACGTACAGTTGTGATCTGTTATGCACTTGCTCAGTAACTGATTTTTGTTTATTTTTTCAGTTTGTACAGAACCTTACAGAACCTTTATTGCTTTATTAGTTTATTGTGTTTAATTATGTTCTGCTGTATTCAGCTGTACTGTACTACTGTGTTTATGACAGCCGGGGGTGTAATACAGCTATTGATATGCTAATGACTGCGACCTAGAACTGCTGGTGACCTGGTTCATCAACATTGTTTTTGGCCGTAGGGAAACAACTCGGATTAACTCACTAGCTAGTACATCTAATGATGCACCTGCATGTTTATGAGTTGTTGTTGTCTAAATAGTGTGTGTTTGTTTAACCGAAGCGTCTGAAGTGCAGAAGATTGTCCTCTAACGTTCGTGAAAGGATTTTAAGAGGTTTGCTCGACTAATTAAACCGTGTTCCCCTCAGGAACTCTAAACCAAAACAACTGGGCAAAGAAATACCCATCATGCAACAATGCCAAACAGTCACCAATCAACATCGAGGAGAGCCTGGCGCAGGTCAAAGTTCAGATCCAGAAGCTGAGATTAGAGGGCTGGGCGGAATACACGTCAGACTCCACTACGGTGAAGAATGATGGAAAAACTGGTGAGATAATTGTGCTGTTTTGCCTTGTTGGGGTGAACCAACTTTAAACACGCATTTAATAATACGCATGATAAAAACATTCATAACCCAATTAATAACCCTACTGTATGTTACATTTTGTTTTTCATAATGACATTATTCAAATGTCGGCACCAAAAGCAAAAACATCTATAAAGTCAATGTATAAACAAAATTGCATATACATTGGATTATGCACTTGGAAACTGCTTTTATCCAAAGCAACTAACGGTGCATTGAAGATATACAGTTTATCTGTTGTGTTCCCTGGGGTTCGAACCCACAACTTAGGTGTCGCTAGCACCATGCTGCATCAGTTCGACTGCAGGAACCTATATTGAGCAGTTAATCACCTGCAATATGTCCATGAAACGCACATGCAATTTGATATTTCAGACTCGGTGTGAAGGAGTTTATAGAGATACATTGTTGTGTTTTTCTTTCGGCACCCAAATTTATACACCCAAATTTGTATTGGCGTGAAGAATTATTTCTTTAAATAATTTGTTGGGTGTCTCCAGTGGCCATTAATGTGGGTGGAGAGTTCTACGTAAGTGGAGGGGGGCTGAGGTCCAGGTTCAAGGTGGGACGCATCACTTTCCACTGGGGCCTGTGCAATGCCTCCTCAGATGGTTCAGAGCACAGCCTCAATGGACAGAAGTTCCCACTGGAGGTATGAGAGTCTCTGTATTCAGCATCAAGGCTTTATAATTGAGTTATATGATTGTAATGAACCTCAGATGTCGTTTGTGTACGTTTCAGATGCAGATATACTGTTACGAGGCAGATGTTTACGATGAGCTCGATGAAGCCCTCAAAAAAGGAGGAAAAATCACCACACTGGCCGTGCTGTTTGAGGTTGGTGTGTTGAAGTGGTCATCGCTCTCTGTTTTTGTGTACTGTAAATCGACACTGTAAAAAAACAAAAACCACTGTAAAAACAGGTAATATTCCAGCAGCCGGGGCTTAAAACACTGTAAAACAACAGAAAATAAATTTTTCTGTTAAATAAATAAAATAAAATAAATTTTTCATGTTTTTTTACAGTAGACATATACGTTTACAGTCGCTTTTGTAGTTTCATAAAATACGGGATTTCAGAAATACAGAAAAGACCTGTAAAATAACAGAAGAATAAATAAAAATTAATTCTTAGTTATTTTACATTAGACATGTACGTTTGCAGTTGCTTTTGTAGATTCATAAAAATACAGGATTAAACATATAATATTATATATATATATATATATATACATAGTACATTATAAACCACCTGCATCAAAGACAACAATCTCAGACAGCCTTACTGCTCCTCAAATATCTCCCCACACCCCTATCCAGCATTTAGCCTGAGGCACAGAACTGCTTCAGAACTCCTCATCTTCACACTGTCGTTTTAATCTTGAGAATAAACAACGTAACCACAACGTTTACTTTAAACTTTCGTAAGACCGTTTTTTTAGGGTGTTCTGGTACGTTGTGTGTGCACTAACATAAAGTCGTGTGTTCGTGTGTTGTGCAATGTTTTGTGCGCGGCTGAATGTGATGCTTGCATGGACATGTAGTTATTGTGAAGAAATCGGCTAGTCTCAAATACACAAAACATGTTGCGGGATATGTGCGTGTTTTGAGTGCTTGTAATTCTGCCGCAAAAGACTAAACGACTCTGTCTGTTATCATGGTCTTGTAAATCTATTTTAAGCACATCGCTGTCTAGGAAACAGTGGGATTACTGGGCAGTTAGACATGGATTAGTGGCCAGGGGAGGGTATGAGTCTTTTAGGGTCTTGTAATAATACAGGCATAAGAAAGATTTCGTATCATGTATTTAGTTACAGTGCCATTTGAATCAGTAGCAGCTGTCGAATATTTCCCTGTGTTTTCATGTGTGTGTGTGTGTGTGTGTGTGTGCTTTTTTGTTTTATTCCCTGTACAGACAAGTACTGAAGATAATGAAAACTACGTGTCCATTATTGACGCAGTCAACAGTGTGAGTCGTTATGGTATGTGCAATCTTAATAACCTCATTCCATATTCTTCTATAAAATGTAGTATTTCGCCCAAAAGCAAGAAAAACAATGTTTTACAAAATATGACATCTTAATATGTCCCCCAAAGATAATAACACACATTCAAAAGCCCTGAAATAGTCAATGTATCATGAGATATTTGCTTCGGCTGTTTTCTGTGCTCAGGCAAGAGTGGCCCAGTCTCTCCGTTCACTCTTCAGGGGCTCCTCCCCAACTCCACAGAGAAGTACTTCATCTACAACGGCTCTCTCACCACCCCTCCCTGCTCTGACATCGTGGAGTGGATTGTCTTCAAGCACACTGCGACCATCTCTGATGTTCAGGTGAGCTCAATGGGCGAGTTTTCTAGAGCACTGATCTATTAGCAGATGTTTGTTGGAACAGTTATATTAAAACTTTCCTGTTCTTGGTGTGCATAATTCATCCGTGTGAATGACGGAAAAACGAACGCGTTTATTGTCAAAATCCTTCATTAAGACACAATTCGTAATTTTAGCCGTTAAGAGCCGCAGATGAATCAGTTATTTAGCAAGTTTATAATAATGATTTATAATTTGAGCTGTTGGGTCCGATTTCACGGGCAATGTCAGTTTGGCCTCATTTGACTTTTTACATACGTAACGAAAAGTACGTCAAGCAACCTGCAGTTTTATGTTTCAAACAAAGATGGCGGTAGAGAGGCGAAGTTACGGATCGCAGCTTTAAACTAAATAAGCTTTAAAGAGCTTTGGACTTAATAGATTTTTCAACCCCTCCCCCCGTCATTACCCAATCAGCTCTCGATATTCCTCCCTCATTTTTCTCTCTTTTAATACCTCTGTCAATCTGAAAATCAGTGTACAGCAGTGAACAGCACCTGCAAACATTTCCAGGTGACTTTGAAGTGTGTCACTATCTTGAGATGTGTCATTAGGGCTGCGTGTGCTGACAGACTGACAGGTGAGATCAAAGTGAGACAAAAGGAAAGGATGAAAACAAATGGCAACATTTCATCCATAAATAAAAAACACTTTTTGTCTGGCCTAGTGTAAATATTAATGCTTTAGATGCAAAATACCAAACCAAGTGGCATCTGCAGGCACATGTCTTTCCTAAGCCATTTGTTCAGGCATTTTTACCCGCTGGTCTTAAGGTCATTTAAAATGCATTCACAGTTTCGCATTATTGCAGAACGTTTTACAGCTAAAAAGTGACCGAACCATTTTGTCTTTTAACTACAACGAAATGCACATGATCATATTTGAAACCTAGCATGAGTCATTTGGTGAAATGCTTTTCCAGCTAACAGGGAACATTGCCAGAATGTTGGCTAATGTTCTCTAAAAGTTCTCTCTACTGACTATCTTGTCAGTAATGTTAGTAGAATGTTTTAAAAACATTACAGAATTTAAAATGTTTGGTTAGTGTTCTCAACCAAGGTTAATGTCTAAAAAAATTGGCTGTTTTGAACATTCCTAGAACTTTTAAAATAACGGGTTTGCTACTTATTTTAATACTTTGAAGCATTCCAACAGCCTAAAGTTGTTTTTAAATAAATGCCACTTGGTTAATATTTTATGTAATGCAATGCCAATCATTTTGGAATAACTGTGGTGATGATGTCTGTTGTTTGGGATCACCGTGTCTGTTGTTTTGGAAAACTTAAAGAAATTCTGTTTTATTCCCTACCTGAAAAGCTCCAGCAGCCCTGAGTCCGGTTCATCTGGAGTCATCTTATGACTTATGTCTGTCATTGACAAGTGTCAGTAGTCGTCTGTTGTGTAACATTTGCCGAAAAACACTCAGGCGCAGAAAACAATTAGCCAGAAATGACGCACACACCCAAACATGAAGGTGCAACTGTCAATTTGCATTCCAAAGGGTTATTATGGTTTGACCGTAGATCCGTTTGATTTGTTTTCGTATTTGTGACCTTTACATTTAACTTGACATTTCTTGTCATAACATTCTTGTCCCATTATAATTATGTAAGCTGACAACAAACGCTCAAGAGTTTAGCGCTAAAGAGAGGAAGCTAGCTCCTTTCAAAACAGCAACAACAACAATTTTATTATTGTGTTATAAGATGTGACACACATTCAAACGCAGCCCTTCATTAAATCATACTAAGGAGAGTAAGTGTAGGGTTACGCATCACAAAAGGCTGTAAATGCTCCCTTTGTAGTGTGTGTCATTCATTCTGGGGACGTTGCCCTCGAGTGACTAGCAAGTCAGCACAGGCTGCAGTTGAAACACGCGGTAACAAACCCACGCCTGATGACGTCACAATGGCAATGACATCGACTCACGCGCAGTAAAGAGCAGCTTTGAAGTTTGTACACACAATAGGGAACATATGACCGCTGGGCTGTACTGTGTGATTATGTTTAAAGTTACATGAGAACTGTGTGTACAGTTACTGTAAACCTCATTGACTGCAGTAATCCATTTTAAAAATAAGCCTAAGGATGAGGACATGATAAAACTTTAAGGGCCAACAAGGAAAAAAAATTTAATTAATCTTTATCTGCTGAAATATACATGCATGAATCTTTGGTGGTACTCAACAGAATGTCACAGTTACGTTTATTTACATTTATGCATTTGGCAGACGCTTATTCAAAGCGACTCACATACTATACATTGTTTCTGAGTATGCGCAATCCCTGGAATCGAACCCATGACCTTGGCGTTGTTAACGCCATGCGCTAACCACTGAGCTACAGGAAAGCTGACAACATGTTAACTTGTATCCTGGAATTTTCCTTAACAGTAAAGTGTGTAATTTGCGCACCAATGGTTTGTATAAAGTAAACCAAATTGCAAAAATGGTTTACTTCACAGAGGTCTTCCATTGGCTAAAAATCAGACAGGCCTCACCCTATTGGTTGAGCCAGTCTTGCTGTGTTTTCTGTATCTCCAGTCGAGCGATGTTTTGAGGCACACTGCAGCTTCAAGAATGACGTTTGTCCTTTATCTGCAGCTGGAGATGTTCTGCGAGGTGATGACCATGCAGCAGGCCGGGTATGTCATGCTCATGGACTACCTTCAGAATAACTTCAGGGATCAGCAGGAACAGTTCATGGGACAGGTCTTCTCGTCCTACACTGGTGTTGAGGAGGTCCACACGCCTAGTACGTGCTTCACAAACACGCATGTGGTACACGCGCGCACAAACCGACGGCTCGTTCGAGTCTGCATTGCTTCATGCTGAAGGTTTTAAGGCAGCCAGGCAGATTGAGGGTCATAGATCCAATTAGCCTCCAACATGATTCTAATCCCAAACAACTGCTTCTCAATTAAATAAGGTTTCTATTTTTGTATGCCGTTGGGCCCTCCAGGCATCTTCCTACTCGCTATTTATGAACGTAGACAGACATTTGGCCCATTTTTAGCCATATGCGATACTTTCATGATCCTTTATGGATAATAAATGGAATTTTAAAAGACTTTAATAATATGTTTATATGTTAATATCAGTATATATACCACATGGTTGTAATAAACTCACAAAAGGCTGTAGTTAATTATTAATTCATTTGTTTCATAAACTGGTGGTTTGTCATCAGGCATGTCATGGCCACCTGAATGTTTGTCCAAATGTTAAAGTGCAGCTTTCCAAAAATGAAATAATTTGTTTCTTAGTCAAAATTTTATAACACAAAAAGTCCAGATTTTGCTGTTTTTATACAGCTGAAGTGAACTGGGATTGTGAACTGGGATTGTAAGCTACCTTAGTTGCAGTTTTGCTTGGTTTATTTAAAGAATTGTGTATTAAGATGCATGTGCATTTACATATTACATTATGAACGAAAGCTAAAGAACTGATTTTTGTGTACATCTCTTATAACTCTTTTTATCCCCTCCAGGGGGTCCAAGTAAGCCAGTACCACCACGGGTGCCCAAATAAATAGGTGTATGACGCCCACATTTGTAATCCTCAATGATTTCTTGTTACCGACATTTTACCAGGAAATTATATTTTTTATTATTTAACAAATCACTTACAGATAGGGAAGAAGGTAAGCGCGAACAGGATCTGAACTGGTTTGCACTCAGAGCTTACGACATTAGAAGAACGTTGGCAGAACGTCGATGCCCTATTTTCGAGTCGTCATCTGCAGAGAGCGTGCTGGCACGTCGAGCACGTGGGAGCTGTGCTCACAGTGGCCGTCGGCAATGGAAAGTGTCCTGCTTTACGTTTCTGCAACATCGACCTGTGTCTAAGCTTGGATGAGTGCGTGAGGAATGCAGTTATAACGTTAATATTGCGTTGACACTCTGTAAAGACTGACTGTTTGACTGTTAGTTTTAACCTGAGGAAACGTAAGGTGTAGGTGGCAACGTGCCTCTTTGTCAAACAGATTTCAGGGCCTAGTTTTATGCTAATCAGTTTGGATTATCGATTTTGATGTTGTGGCTGCTGCGTGCGTTTATTTTTGTCAGTTTGACGGGTGTCTCTGTTATGGGTGAAATCTCAGAGTACCGTAGCAAAACACAAAGCCAAAAGCAGCCAGACAAACCAGCTAAGTCGCATAACCCCAACTTTACTGTGCATACAGTAAAAACAGTGTTTACTTTTCACTATTTGATCACCTCTCTCTCTTTCTTTTAATCTCTGTGTGTCTCTCTCTCTCTCTCTGGCTCATGTATCAAAACATCAAAACGTTTTGTGTTGCTAGGAAACTGTCTCTCTCTGTTTGCCCCCTTCACTTGTACAGGTGATTCAGTTTAAATTTACACCGAATATACTAACATTGGTTGAATGTGATGTTTTTTAATTGAAACAAATACATAAATACATTAAAAATGTGACGTTGATACACAGGGACCAACGTCAGGTGTACAACATTTTGTATTATGTTTTATTAAAGATTTAAACATTTGTAATGTGAAAACATTTGAATTTTTTTGGCATTGTATTGTGTTTGAAATTGAATTGTTTAGTTTAGGCAGATCATTTCATCAGTGGGTGCTGTCTGCCCCCTTGTGTTACAAACTGATTGTCAGTGAAAGACTGCCCAGCTTACATGGAATGTTCTCAGAACATTGGCTAATGTTTTCTAAAAGTTCTCCCAAAGTTATCGAATAACATTGCAGTAACATTAGTAGACTTGTTTTTAACATTATATATCAGTTTTTAGAAACGTTTTGTTGGATTGTAGAAATGTCACAGAATTAAATGTTTAAAAAATGTTATTACAAAGCAATAACAAGCAGTAACGTTAATATAACATCTAAAAAATGGGACGTTTTGAACATATCTTTGATTTAAAATAACATTTTTAATGCTTTTGTTACTAATGGAAACGTTAAGGAAACATTCTTACAACTTAAATTTGCTAGCTTTGAACCGACTTTACAAAGTAAACTTAGCCTAGCAAGACATTTTAGCGGCTGTTGTTGTTGATATTAGCACCTTTATTGTGCATAGACATCACCAACACAAACGTTACAAAAGCAGGCTAATCAGCCACAATTTGGCCCTACTGTAGGGCCCAAAGTGGAGGATGATATGTAGGCCTGGCGCTATGGTTTGTTTTAGTGTTTGTTTCTTGCTGTCTGCTGTAGCAAGACAATAATGCAGGTTTTGTGTTTGTCTGTAGTTTGTAGTTCCGAGCCTGAGAACGTTCAGGTGAGCCCTCATAATAACACCAGTATGCTTGTGATCTGGGAGAGGCCACGGGCTGTTTACGACGCAAGCATCGAAAGATACTCCGTCACCTACCGGCCGGTCCAGGGGGACGATGAATCCGCCCGAGAGTACCTGACTGACGGAGATCAGGATGTGGTAATTTATGACGACTGATTTTCGTAAGAGCTGACATGCGTCACTGTAAAAGCCGGTTTCTTAAAGTGATAGTTCATTTAAACAGAAAATAATAAGAAAAATGTTCAATTAGAATTTGAATGTTTATAAAGAGGCTGTTGCGTTTGTCTGTTTGCACCACCAGGGGGCGATCATACAGGATCTGCTGGCCAACACCAGTTACATGGTGCAGGTGGTTGCCGTGTGCACCAACGGTCTGTATGGCAGAGTGAGTGACCAGCTGAAGGTGGACATACCCCTGAATGATCCCGGTAAGAGCAATCGCGCCCACCGCCCTCGCATCCGTGGGGAATGAGCCAAAAAAACTCATGTCCCACATAGCTGTGCTGCAAACATTAGAGAAACGCTTCAGACTGTAGGCAGATCCTTTGCAAACCAGTTAGCTTGTCAAAAAACAACGTGGTGCTAGTTCTCTCATTTAGAAGTGTAATGAATAACAATGGAGGAGGCTAATGCAAATCAATGCTACATTTGAGAATAACCTAATTTTAATAAATTACAGGCAATTTTAGTGAACATTTCTAACTTATTATTTTATATTTTAACAATTTTTTAAATACTTTAATTAGCATACAAAGGCATCTAAAACAGCATCTGTTTCACCTCTGAGGAGAAACAGTCCTGTATCGCTTCACTCTTTAGCTTTACTTGATTCTCATCAACTAAACACTGTAAACTGATTTGGGTGTTAGTCATACTTCTTGTTGAAAGATTTCATGTGTCTGTTTTTCTTTATCTGTGTCTTCTGTGTATTTTGAATTCTGGAATATACCAAGAATGTTTTTCGACTGCACATGTAAACCAGACACGTGCACTGTACTTTCTGTGCTTTCTACTGTACTTTCTCTCACAGATCCGATCGTTTGTTCTTTTGTGATGTTTATATGCAGTTCTTTGAGTTTGGGGTGCATGTTTTTGTATGTTTCTTACGTACCAAGTCTTGTTATTTGCTACTCGTAGCAGGATTTCTTGGCTTGTTTAATTTACTGCAATGTTGGGACATCTGTATTTTGCTTACTGATTTATAATAAACTAATCTGTCTCGCTGAAAACTCCTGGCATCATATTTTTAGTGTCCATGGATACATGTGTAGTCACGTTGCAACTAATACACATTTTCGCAATGCATTTTTAATTCCTCAACTATATAATAAAAAGCATATGTGGGGTAGATTTACATCAGTGGAAAATCAGGGCCAATTAAAATGAACCCATTTTACAGAATCATACATTTTTTTACCTCTATTTTTAATGTTTCCATGCTTCACAAACCGATCTCATCTGCATATCATGAAATCTCCGGCGTCTTTTCCCGCCATTTTGTGTCACTGAGTTTGATGTCATGTGACAGGTAAGAGCCAAGACACAAGAAGTATAAACTCTTTCTATTCTTGTGTGCCGGGAGCCATTTTAGTGCATGAAGCTGTCCAAGCTCTCCTCCTGTGTGAAGTGTTTTCGTTTTTTAAGTGCGGACAGGAACTGAACCAGAGAATGTTCCTTTGTGTACTTTTCATATAAGACTGACCCTGACTTCCTCCTTCTCAGCCCCCGAATGCAGCTTATTGGCAAAAAATGCCAAAATTTATCCCATTTGAGCATGTGCTGTGACAGGACACATTGAAAACCAGTCTGAGAGTTGCTGCCCTCAAACACTGAAGTTTCATTGGTCTTTAGGGATGGAATTATAAACACGGATTGGTTTTCAAGAGTTCCTGAGATGTGTGTTTTTGGGTGTGTACGTTATGTACGTGTCTAACTGTTTATAACGTGTGTTTGAAATTTAATTCATGAAAAGTTTGGCCTTATGTTGCCGATCTGTTTGATCTCTTCATCAGTTTTCTGTTCCATCACACAATAAATATAATATTGGTAGGCTTTAATTACAGAATAAAGCCACAAAATAAAACTGCAGATTAAAGCTATAGAGTTACATGATAAGTTGCGGTATAAAGTGAATATTTTGGTCTTGCAATGTTTTAACTCTTGTATGTTTGTACTTCTTTTCAGAAGCGGACTACAACCCAGAATCATTTGACTATGATGAAGAGGTAACTATAGCAACGGTACTTCTGCGTTTAGTTTAGTTTTCATTTTATGTACAGCCAAGCTAAATGATAACTACCTTTCTTTCTGTTTATCTGCCTTTTCAGGAAAACTATCACGTCGATCAATTTCTGGTCAGACCGGACTCAAATCAGCTTCCATATACCGCCGCAGAACATCCAGAAGTTACTACAACAGTGAGACCCATCCATCCAATCCTTGATGCTAAGACCACGTCATCAAAGACCCATGAAAGACGATTCCCAGTAGACGACTCCCAAAGGAATTCTGATCATTATGTTCCGGTGGCATATACAGAAGAACCTACAGTTATATATACAGACCAACCTACCACTACACCAATCATAACCCCCACATTTGTTTTAGACACTAGTACCCCAGATGATAGTTTTGGTATCGTCTTGGAGTCTGATAATAGAAGCAGTACCTCCGCAGAATCAACAGTGGTCGATGCGACCATAGCAACCATAGCATTCACCCCTGAAACAACTGTCACATCAGCTTCCAAAGGCATTACGGAGGTTGAAGTAGTGCCTCCACCTGAAACCGACTTGGAGAGCTCTGATGAAAGTTCAGGAACTGTGCCCCCGATGGAAATTCCCAATGAAATCCCATTGGAATCAACTTCTTCCATACCTCTGGAGAGCTTTCTACACCCCTCAACTCCTAGCTTGCCTTTTCCAACCTCTGTTTTCGGCACTGTTCTGTCGCAGACCACTGAGCCGCTGTTTAATGGTGAGAATGGCGCCCCCTATGCCCCCTCTGCATATGACACTCTGTCCTATGTGCATGCGAGTCCTGTCTCCCCCCATTCCTTTAGCACTGTGTTGTCTGAGCCCATCCCTGACTGGGACGCCCCGCACACCGTTTCCTCGCCGATGTCTGGTGGTGTGCAGTCTGTCGCTCCTTCCCCTTCTTATCCTACCCCGTTCCTCTCTGCCTCCCTGTCTTATTTGGACATGGAACCCGTCTCTAGTGGTGGCTGTAATGATGATGATGGTGATGATGATGTTTTATCTGGGTCTGCCTCAACTGACCCGCAGTGTAGAAGTACTTCTCTCCTTCGAACTCCTTCAGCTAGTTCTGTGGTTTTGGTCCGGCCCAGCTCTGAACACGACCCTACACGCCGCTCTGAGCCCCTCAGTACTGTCCCCCCACTAAGCATTTATACATATCTTCAACCTTCAGTTCCTGTCTCTATTGATTACTCTCCGACGACGATGATCCTCGAGTCAACTGCTTCTATCTCAGGTAGCGTTGAAGATTCTAGCCTGCTGCCAGAGTGGGTAGAATCCTCTGTGGTAGCTCCTACTTTTGGCCAAGATGGTGCTGCATCACACACATCAAGTAAAATATCTCCGCATGCCTCTTCTAACTTCTTGCTGCCCTCCTCTACCTTCGGGTTGCCCCCTTGTGGTGGTGTCTCAAATGACCTAGAGCTCCGTTCATTTCAGTCCACTTCCGATGCAGGTACGCCTCTGTGCAGCGACACAGACGTGGACCACCATGCCGAGGCTATTTTGACATCTTCTCTCATTGCCACCAAACCCTCTAGTGACCTCAGCATCTCTGTTACAGCCACTGTCAGCACCTTTGCAGAACATTTTCAGGGCTCAGCTGTGTCCATGGAGTCTCCAACAATTGCGCCCACCTTTACTCCTGTGGTACCCCCAAGCGTTGCACCTACCTCAACTCCAGAATCCAGTTTCATGCTTGCTCCTGTTGTACCCCCAACTGTTGCACCCAGTTCGGCTCCAAAATCTGGCACCGTGCCCACACACTCTGCAGATGGGCAGTTGGATAGCAGCGCTTCTGGCTGGACTTTGGATTTGGATTGGGGCCAGAGCTCAGCCTCAGGAGATGAAAGTACCGTTCCGTACATCCCCACTGCTTCTCCTACAGAAGCACCTTCTGATGAAACAGGCGATGGGAATGAGGAGCACTCCTCCTCCTTTTACTTTGAGGGTGAGAACGGGACGGAGAACGAAGCAACAGAGTTCAGAGTCACCTTGCGTCCAAACCCATCCTGGACTCTACGAGGAGGTGGGGAGGAGGAGAGTGGATCGGGTGAAACCATCACCGATAACGAGACATCTTCTGACTTCAGTATTCCAGAACGCACAGAGAGGAATTCAGAGGAGGAACCAGTGGAAGGTAAAGCTCTCCGCTGGTGTCTGAAGGTGCTGTTTGATTTAGCCGTGCGTAATGAAGCTTGATCAGTGAAGATCCTCCTCAGTCAGGATTCCTGATGTATCTGAAGTTCTAATCTATGATAACCCACCATAAATGTCCACTAAAATCTCATCCGCAAAGTGTTTTGGTGGAAGTTAGAAAATTATGGAGAAGGTCAGATTTGAGCTCACTGCAGCGTCCTTCATTTTTCACACATCTGATGCTGCCAAGCCATTAAAAGTGCTACCAAATAACCATCATCATAACCACAAACGTCCCATCACCATAACACCTGTCTTATCCCTTCGTGTCCATGTTGCATGTTATCTGTGTGATTTGTTGCAAAAATGTGCACACGCGTGTCGAATCACATCAGAACATACCAGCAGCGTGTTCTCCACCTCCAATCAATCCAACATAACTGATTACAGATTCGTCTGATAACACATTAAAATTTTACGGTTTGTAGCCTAAATTGTTTTGTTTAATGATTTAAATTAAGTCACAGCCTCCTGGGCATACCCAGCTAACCATTTTAGGTTGTACAAACATTTTCCTAATGTTTTTCCTAATGTTGGTTATAAGAAAGGTAATTATCATTTTAAAAACATTTTCGTAACAATGTAATAACATTTTTGATATATACGATATATAATGTTAAAAAGTGTTCTGTTAACGTTACTGCAAGAATGTTTATCGATAACCTTGAGAGAATGTTGAGAGAATGTTTACAGATGGTTAGCCAACGTTAGCTGTTAGCTGCCGTTCAGGTCCTTTTTAATGCCTGTCCAGAAGAGGGCAGCAGAGCGCTTATATTTACTTACCAGTCTGTGACAGCTGGCAGTGTCGGCATTGTGTTTTGGCTGGGATGGCGAGGTCAGTTTAGACAGGTCCCAGGCCAGCTCTTAATCTCTCAAACGTGTCTGTCTGCAATGAACCGTGACCTGTGAACTCTTATCCTCTTAGTGTCAGACTCACTCAAAACACATTTCTGAGGGGATAGATTAAGTATTGTAGCATAAAACAGTGCCAGTCCTTCTGTATAGGTGGTATACAGATTATATGTATTCGATTATTTTAAGGTCAGAGAGAAACTGAGTTAATATGCGGTAATATTTAGAATGAGCGTGAACCAATATCAAGTCAAAGAACGTAAGACCAACGTTGTGGAACGTTTAGAAGGTTTCGCAGTAGATTTGAAGGTTCGAGTAGCATCTGCTTTACATAACGCTGTTTTTATTGTCATTATCGACTACATTAATTACGCGTTAACATTTCTTTAAACACGTCTACATCGACATTCATTTGTATTGTTTGCATTTGTATTGTTTAACGTGCAAGCAAGACCATATTTGTCCTTTTAATTTATAAACATGTAAGTCTATTTGCTTCTCTACAGCTGCTCTGTGTCTTCAGGCCTACTGGTTTGCAAATGATGTCACTGTAGCATATAGCAATAGCAACAGTTGACTAACTGTGTCAACTTTTAGCTGTGTTTGAATGTGTTTTACGAGTGTGGTGCTCCAGCTGAGTTTCAGGTATGCGTGCGCTTCCCCCGTGCGCATAGTACGAGGTGAGTTTGTGTGCAGTGATTGCAATGCATCTCATTAGCTCAACGAACCAATAAGATCCAGACTCTGAGCTCTACTGTACATACTGAAGGATACTAACAAACTTTTATGACTGATCATGGTCAGCTGTTAACCGAAGCTTCTGTAACCTGTAGACGCCAGTAACAGCAGTCATGAGTCTCGGGTGGGCCTGGCGAGCAGCATTGAGAGGCAGAAGAAAGCTGTGATTCCTCTGGCTGTGGTCTCCACACTTACCTTCCTGGGTCTCATCATTCTCATTGGCATTTTTATCTACTGGAGGTAAATCTTTACACTGGTGTCCATGTTACACATTATGTCCTAACTGCTTGTCTGTCTGTCTGCCTGCCTCTGTTTTTGTCTACCTGTCTGTCTG
>JAZGTJ010002804.1:15426-39601 GCA_036877575.1 Botia almorhae | reverse complement strand
GCATTAGGTAACGTGCTAACAATATATTTTCACAGCTTTTATTAACTTTTATTATTGCGAGTTAATGCAAATCCAGTCGTTCACTGTTTGTTTGTGGTAGTTCGTTGTGCGCTAAATAATGCTAACCGCTGTATTTAGTCGTATTTTAGTGCTAAAATACAACTTTTGCTTTAGAAAATGTACTAGTAAATGCTGACGCAGTGTATAGATAAGCTGACATTAACTCGCTGACATTACTGTACAGATATTGTTCATTTTTACAGTTTATGTTAACCGAGGCAGTTAACTAATGTTAACAAATGGAACCTTATTTTAAAGTGTTACAGTTTACAGAGAAAAATGAGAGAGGAACTTTTTCAATATAAGACTTCCTGAGAATGTCTTGTCGTGCTTGCAGAGCAGATTGATTTCCTTCCACTGCTGTAAAACGAGCTCTTGAATACAAGGTGATTCCAGTAAAGTTCCTTCAACATTTTTCCAGACATCCCCATCTGACGATTCCTGTCTTTCCTCTGGACGCCGTGATCTGCTTTGTTTTTAGAATCACCATCACAGATTTGTGTGCAAAAGACACCTGTATTTATAACAACAGTATCGAGTAAAACAAGGACGTTAAACGTCAGAAATTGATTCTATTGTGCAAAGTGGCCTTTATATGACAGCTGGATGAAAATAAAACCAACAGGGCTTGACGAGGTCACTTCAGTGGCATTTGGATGACCTTTGAAAAAAATCTGAACTGTGACAATCGATCACAATAAGACTGGGAATGAGTTAAAAGGAAAAAAACCAGTTAGCCTTTCTTTAATACTGCTTTGAAATGAACTCTAAACAACAAACAGCAAAAACAACAGAAAACAAATGAAAACCCACTCTAAAAACACCAGGAGCGGCAGATGCCCGTTAGGGGTGCATCAAAAACATTTCAAATGATGAGTTTTCATTTTGGGGTGTACTGTTCCTTTAAGAAACATGGCTAAGAACTTTTAAGGTGGACCCTTATGGCCTCAACATCTAAACTCCCTGCAGAGCTAATGGTCCCACCAAGACTGTTTGTGGCCCCTTGGGAGCAACTACCAAGTGAAAAGTGTCAGGATCAACTACAACAGTTAACTGGTAAAACATCCCGAGTTATGAGCTAGTAAACAACTTGCTTAACTCATCAACCTACACACACCAAAACAAAGACTTTTTACACCCAGTTTGCATGACAATTAGAACAAAATGCCTCTAAAACCACATACAACACCAGCAAACATCTCAGGAGAGGCATCTCTTACAAGACAAACATCCTGTGCTCAAAGAACGACAGGAAGTGAGGTCAGCGCGTCAACACTAACATGAGAGTTCCAGCATGGAAAATCAAAAGCACAAGTAGAGAGCTGTACTGCTGTGTGGAATCGAGGACATAGAGGTATTCAGTCATGCAAAGTGTTATTTGATGGTGATTTGTGTTGGTGTTGTGACATTTGCCTATGCAGGAATCAAACAGTCTGCAAAATCTCAGTCAGTGAAGCAAGCATGCAAAACGCAGAGACCACACCCACAGAAGCCACGCCCATACAAGCCACGCCCATACAAGCCACACCCTGTTGAGTGGCAGGGAGAGGTGGAAATGTCACTGTCTATATTAAACCACAGGGTCAAAGTCTCGGGTGCTTGGTTCCAAAAACCCTCCAAAACCTCTGTGCCCTACATCTTGATTTCATGAATTATACATTAAAGGGAATCTATTTATTTCCTGTGGGGGTTTATGAAGGTAGAATATTAGCAATAGCAAAACATTATCATGCACGTTACGGCGGAAAGCTATAGCGTGTTTACATCTGTATTTCAATTATAAATCCTAATATTCAAAAGCTGTGACTCACACACTTGATTTAGTATCACACAATTGAACAGTATAGCAGCACTTTCGTGCTGAATTCTAGGGTGCGACTGGAGAAAAGCGCTCTACTGTTTACGGCTAATCCACGTGTTGGCGTTCAAATGATTTATTTTTAGGCACCTCCAATATTTCCTTGTTAAACTGAGAGGTGGGAGGTGCCGAGTGCTCACCACATCCTCAATACAACCTGCTGTGTCTAATGAGGCGCCTGAGGGCCTCATCTCTGCCTCGCTCTCTTTCATCTTTCCTGTCTGCCTCACAGGGGAGGACGAGCCTCATTCAGCTTCCACATGCCACTTCTTTTCGCCAAAAAAGTAGAAATCCAAGTAAAAATAGGCAAAACATTGACCATACGTTAAGGTTACAGCAGCAGTGAAACATTTACCCTTAAGTTTTTCTGTTATTAAAAACATTTATGCAATAATGTTGCTAGATTGATTTTTACCATTATATATATCAAAAACATTTTTACGCTCTTAGTGTAATGTTCTAAAAACATTACGGAAATAAAAAAATGAATGTTCTTAAAACCAAGTAATAACGTTAAAACAACGCCAAAAAACTAAACCATCAAAACAACATTTTAACTGTTTTGTTACTTAACGTTAGGGAAACATTCTTACAAGCTAAAATTGTTAGCTGGGTACGGCAGCAGTTTATTGTGTCAGGGCAAACGCTGACAAGCCAGAATATGACAGCAGTCTTGTGGTGTCGGAAATCCGAGTCTGTCGGCCCAACGAGAGGATCAGATGAGGAGAAGAGTCAAGGGGGAGGGGAAATTACAGACAAAGGAAGACTGGAAGATCACTCTCAGCCTTAAAGACTACAAACCTGGACCTTTGTCCCTGTGGACTGACTCTCTTCAATGACAGTAGAGAAATACTAGGGCTTTATTCATCCCTGTCCCTTGTGTAAACCATTTCCGTTTTCATGTTGGGAGTAACCAAAAACTGTGGCAATACCCTCCTAAAATGCTTGACAAGTGCAGTTTTCTTTGCATTGATGCGTTTCCTATTGAAACAGGAATTGGGGAATTACCAAAGCTAGCCCTTCTAAAAAATAGCCAACAGCTGTTAGTTACATCACAGCCATGAACACGATTTGCTGTTTGCAGGCTGGTTGGTATAAAAGGGGTGGGGCATCATCATTCTAGAGAGCATTTTATTGGACTACATGAGTGAGTGCAGTATGAGTCATCGACATGTCAAAACAGTTTTACCGAAAGTGAAAGACTGAACATTTAACATGCTTTCATCTTCCCCAACACACTATTGCTTTACTCATAAACATTTAGTTAATTATGACCAGTGGTTAAAGTAGGACACACCCGATGACACCATCTGCTGAAGGTTCGAGAGAACCGAGCAATGAATCATGGGTCTGAGACTGAAAGTGATCATCCTGACTGCGGAGGAGCCGGAACAGGAAACCATATGGAAAGGCCTCAGGAGAGATTGTTACATAAACTCTTTCTTTATGATCTTACAGTCGTCTGAGTGTCAGTATAACATATCACAACAAAAGCTCACAGTAAGTCACATGCAAGTCATACCAGCTCTTAATGATTAATTAAACTTCACATTTCAAGTTGCTTGCTTTAGCAACATGCTTGCTTAGACGGCTAGGTAACCATGACTAGACAAACTAGTTTTAAGAAGGACAGAACAGGCACATTGGTGGTATCTGGGTAACAAACTCAATCTTTGAACTAAACAATTAATTCTTGCTAACTTGCACAATTTGACTCGTGAGCGTATGATTCTCCTGCAGCTTGGAGCTTTAATTAACAGAGCTCAATGTGGTTAGGGAACGTCAACAAAGCGTTGTCCGTATGAAAAGACATCTTGAATGCAAAGGTGTGGATCAAGACCTGCTCCAATTACAAAATGCGCCTAGGATTTAAGACAAAGGAAAGAACATGTAAAAAAACGTGCAGTCTTTGCGTAAGACTTTGTTCAATGCTTTATGAATGCAAGGGTAACATTTTTAGGTAGGAAGTGGGCTGGTGCCAGACTCATTATAGGTCACAGGGCATGTTTGCAAAGCTACACATTACTGGGGTTATTAACACAAGGAGCACTGCGGGTGGGAACCATTGTTGTTTTGTGGTACAAGGGGTGCTCGGACAGTTCATGTCCCCGGAAAACTCAATCCAAGAACAAAAGACAGACTGTAACACTGGACAAATTAGTGGTCCGTTGGGTCAGGGGGCAGCCAAATGTCAATTTGACTCATAAAGAGGAAACTCTCGACACAACCCATGAGTACAGAACAAACTGGACGACATTTCTGTAAAATGAATGAGGCTGTTTTACAGTCCAGATGTTTCGATGACCTTTAAAGAAATTTCAGATGCGTGGAGATCACAGCACTGGATTACTCATTCTTTCAGAGATACGGGATGTCTACTGCACATCCAGAAATCAGATTTACCCACTGAAAACCAGTTACAGTCACTAATCAGATGACACAGCTGACCCGGAGGCCATTAAATGCCCTGCCCAGACTCGTGAGGAACTAGTATGGTAACAGGAAGTAGATAATTTAGTTCCTTTATTACAGCACTGACATGAGTGATTATTGGCACACAAATGTGAAAAACTGCAGCGACAGAAGAAGAAAAATGATGGAGAGCTTTTTTAGGCCTTTAGTCATTTCCACTCTTGCCATCTGAACACAAGCCAGTGAGGTCATCAGTGAGGTCATCAGTGATGCCAAGCCAGAAATGACATTTCTTGTGTCCTCTGGGAGAGTAGAGAGCCGGGCGGCTTAGACAGACACACACACTTATGTACGTTTAAGCACGTCTGAATGTTACAACAAACAGAAACAAACAGAGTTTAATGAAGGAAAAAATTATTACGTTATTAAAAGCAAAAACTGCGACATACGCTAACATTCAAACAAAATGCATGCACAATGAACACGCTACATGCAACCGTCCAGAAAATAAAACATTAGCCTGCGACTATCACTGTGACAGAAGGCTACAGGCTACAGTAGTGTGGGAGATTAAACTTTTAAGGCCTGCCTGAACCTGAAGTCGGATGCCACCTCCGTTTCAAATCTTGCAGTAGACTGACCATTGGAGGGGAGTGGTTAACAGTTTTGGCTCCTCCCAGGCCGTCGGACTGACATCATCAAAAAAGGTCTGCCGTTTCAGAGGGTAAGTACCTTTTCAGAGTCTGATTAAAGATTACGAGGGCAAGTGAATTAAAAGATATTAATCAAACCACTTATATTAACCACTGCAATATTTCATAAAAAATAAGAAGAGTGTATTTTGATTTCCTGGTAAGCAGTGCTCACAGAGGAAACTAGACAGATTTTCAAATGCTGATTAACAGCTGGGTGAGTGCGAGTTAAAAGCAGCACAGAGGTCAACATAGGGAGTCTCCACGGAGATCTAAAAAAACAAAGGTAAAGATTAACTGCCTAACAATCTGCAGCTTTTTCACAAGTATCAGCTGAATAAAAGAGAAACGGGTTGTAGTGGCAGTACTAACGCTTATGCGCGCACACCTTTGTGTAAACGACAGTTTACTGAAAACATACTTCTGTTCAACTGCACAACAAACAAGTTAACTAACTGTGACACTTCATAATAGCTAAGGATGGCTGCTTTAATATTAAAAAAATAAACAAAAAACATATTACATACCCTTATAATCCATTTCAGAGAAACGAGTCAATTACCTCAGGACAGATCTGAAAATAAATTTGCGTTTTTTTTAATCCATGCGGTGAAGTGGTGAAATATACCACCAGGTTGTGTTACATAAAAGTCTTAGCAACCCATGCATGACACAGAGTGGGCTGAGTTATGACAACAAGACATTTGTTTACTAATTATTAGTGCTCAGAACCCACTAAACCTGTACCCACCCCCCTTCCAATCAGACAAAACAAACAGAACCAAAGGAACATCAAAACAAACAAGCCTCAGGTTTCAAGGACAGCCAGTCTATGATAATCCTGCCTTTCGCTCTAGCAAGACTCCTGGCTTTTGCACAGAACCACTTCACTGGTTCTCTCATATACTGTGAACTTGGCAGGTCTGGATGTGTGAAACTGTAAACTGGATTTGTGAGCAAGCGTGGAAGATTTTAATGCTGTGGGTTAGAGTTGCTTTTCTATATAGGGATCATATTTAAAATGCAATCAGAAACGAGGCGTTAGAAATTCGGCTGCTGTGATGTACAAGTCAAGCTGAGAACTACTCGGTAGACAATGTTTTTTGGCAGAAATGCAATAAACACAGAGACTTATGATCCAGTTTTTAAAGCAGCTGATCACCAAGGCAACCACAACTTTTTCTGCAAGTCACTTTGAGAGTTTTCTTTATTATAATTTAGCCTGAATTGAAATACACTGATCGTGTCACTAACTCCGAGGGATAAACTCTGACTAGTTAACAAAGCAGTTGTTGGATGACTAGTCCTGACTCACCCCTAGTTAAATACTTAAATACTGACTAATATGTATAAATCATGTTCACGTGTGTTTTAACTTCTTTCTCCAGGAGACATTTTAATATTAGACTTTAATATTAGATCTTATCTTAGTCACCAAGCACTAGATTAAAAAAACTGTAGTCTGTACAAGACATTTTGCATAGTGAGTCAAAGGGACTTAACACTGGGTGTCATAATTTGCACCATATACTTGTCAGACATTATTGGAGAGTCACACATTTTTTTGTCACTTTTCACACAGGTAATTGCCACTTTTGATTAAAAAAAAGGCCCAAAAAAACCCAGAGCCCTTCAAGCAGTGCATGCCTCGAGCCATGATTTCAGTCAGGCACGTCTGCGGACACCTGTCCTGGAATGCATAACATTGTGATGTCATAATGGTGAGGTGCTGGAATGTTTATTTTAGAGGTGAGAAAAACAGGTCTTGGGTGTCAACACCACATGAACATGAGACCAAAACAAAAGCACGCACATACACACCAGCATTTCCTAAAACACCACACTATAAGGAGTTTCAGTAGTCAGACAGGTTTTAATTAGTGTCCTCACTGATACAAAAAAACATACAGCACGTGCTGTCCAGTCTGTGACCAGACGGTTCTTGGAGTGGTGAGTCATTGGTATGAACCATGCACTGAATCGGTCAGGCGACTCACTTCCTCAGTGAATCAACTCAAATGACTCACTTGATCTCTGAACTTCAGGTCATGTTAAATTTAAAATGATCTTAAAAACTGAAATGAAAAATATTATATTATGTTAGGAAACGCTTGGTGGGTAGGTAACACAGCAGTATAACACGCAGCCACTAAATATACAACAGTCTAGTGAGCATGAGGCCCCAGGTTTATTTGGCAGCATTACACAAGCAGTCTACTAACCCTAAGAGACTGCACTAGAGTCTGCTGCTCAAGATTAAAGACATGCCAGTCTACAGGATAGAAAAGTGTGTGTTTATTGTGTGCGTGTGTGTGTGTGTGTGTGTGTGTATTGTGATGTCCTCATATTCACTACATCATGGGGAGTAAATGTCCCCACAGAGTGACAAATCTAAACAAAAGCTCCTTTCAAAGATATCCTCATTTGTAAAAACACTATAAAAATCTAGTTAATATTAATAAAAACGATAAGTAAATGTGTGTGTGTGTGAAAAGGGAGTTGTTTTATTATCTTTTGAGTAACACTTAAGACAGTATTCAGTACAGCCGAGTCAGACACTGACTGTACTTTTCACCGAGAGCTGCTTTATTCACCGCCTCTCTAGAAAACTGAGCAGTGAATAACAGCAGAATCATCTCTTTAAATCACTCAAAAACACGGACAGAGGCCGATTCTACACTTACCCCTACAAACCAACTGAGACTATATGATATATTGTGCAACCAACCTCACACAAACACTGAATCTACACACAAAATGTTAACATATCAATGATAACAAATTAATCATACTTTTGAGTTGTTTTTGTCATTCTGGCCAATATAGTCTAAATACTGATCTTGGTTCCTAAATGTTTCTATCTGCTACAAAAGTGTATAGTTGTTTTCTGATATGACTAAAACCTTACATTTTATTTTTTCACATAACTTCTTTAATTGCTTTCATTTTGGTGTGTTAAACTAGTTTTTCTATCCCAAATAGATCAATGAGTTAACTATTGAAAAACAAAAACACTGGCTCAACCAATACTGCAAGTTTGGGGGCGGGATTGTCAGTTCATCTGACCAATGACAGACAGGGAGGTGTTCAATGAAAACCAATGCAATGCAATTCCATTTGGTGCTGATAGAAATACAGCAATTAGATGCTTCCTTTAAAGTAATAATCAAATGCAGGTTTGCAACACTTGGAACTGGGAATGACCCCAGAACATTCCAGCACACATGCATTTCCATGGTTTGAAGTTTGCATGTGGTTTGGAACAGACCACGCTTTACTGCCTGTGTAATAGCAGAGTGTTTGGAGACTGCACCTCTCACCTTATGTTCTACAAAGCTGTGTCAACCAAAGCCTGTGAGATCCACCATCACCCACAGCCGCAGGTTCATATGAGCTTCACTTCATCCCTAGATCATCTTTTGTGAACACCAAGAAGAATTAAAAGGAGCTACAGACATTCACAATCAATATTTGGACCACACTGACAAACATCTCTGCACGAGGCCTTAGCTTTGAACTTTCTCATGCATTAATAACAGCTAGCACACTCCTGAACCTGATCTGTCCAGCTTTCCAAAACTCATCGTCTGTCATTGGTCAAACCAACAGATGGTCCCGCCCCAAACACGTGCCATTGGTTGCACCAATGTGATTATGTCTGCCTAGTTAAGATACTTCACACTTTCAGCTTGTGTAACTCACTGTTATCACCTGTCAGGTAAACTCTTTCTGAACTTCTGTGAACTACTTTCACAGTAGAGACTTTTCAACGATGTGTGTGCCTGCAGTCACGTTTCAGCACGTTTTTTCTGTATGCGACACCACTCTGGGTTGGAGAATATCAGCTGCAGAATCTCTCCAGAGCATTCCAGGAGAGATCCAGGAGAGATCCAGGAGAGATTTAGGCCTCATGCCCAACTCATTTTAGTCTGTGTCCAAACATAATATCTATAACTGCAAGATGAATGCTGAACGACCCACTGTAGCTGAAACCTCTACAGTACACAATACATTACACGAATAAACTCACTTCCTCTGGCTTAATTTCAAGCTTAAATCAATATTTTAGGTTTATTTACATAGTATATTTGATAAAAAACATGTAAAAGTGTGAAAAAGCGAGACTGTACTTTCTTGTGCCTATTTCTTTGCTTGATGCTTAAAAGACAAAATGTTCACAACAAAACGCCAATGAAAAATTTCTCGTGTTAAAGCTGCAAAACGTTTTAGTGGTGAAAAATGAACAAAAATCAGTTATTGAGCAAGTACGTGACAGATCAGTGTTCAACACGATCTCCTTATCTTACCCTGATTCACAATCGTAAGTTTATAATAATGCAGTTTTATGTTTCAAACAGAGATGGCGGTACAGATTGCAGCTCTAAGTAAAAGCGGACGTTTTACTTAGTTTTCTCCAGATCATTCAACACAAAAACGAGGACACGAAGACAGCCATCAGTCACATCAAGATGCCACCTGTGGTTTATCTGAAAACATTATTCGACTCCAGCAGAACGAATCCATCAGGCTACATACATACAGCTGCAGTTTTTCAATGGAACTTAATGATGCGAGTGGATGTGGAAACAGTGGAGTACGTCTTCCAGTTACAGCGCAGGCGGGACGAGATCATTTGGAAATCATTAGCAGCATGTCTGAGAACATCACAATGATTTCAAAACTTCTGGAGGGTCGT
The DNA here is from genome assembly GCA_036877575.1 of Botia almorhae. Taxonomy (NCBI): domain Eukaryota; kingdom Metazoa; phylum Chordata; class Actinopteri; order Cypriniformes; family Botiidae; genus Botia; species Botia almorhae. The sequence continues at coordinate 29,883 of JAZGTJ010002804.1, read as the reverse complement.
GGGGACAAAACACACACGACTGCTCTCTTACTATCCTTTCCCAGCATGAATGATCTGTCATGTACAAGCTTGAGAATTAAGACCCCCATCCCCCAAACGTCTGCCTGCCTTCCTGCTCTGAAATGACCCCGATTAGACAGATAAAAGCACCTCTTCCACAGTAAACGCAAACATTTGCCTTATCGAAATCTCTGTTCCAAATCCTGCCATCTCCTGCCTGCGTCTTCCAAGGTAACGTTCAGAAACTCACAAGTAACCCAATTACATTGCTCTAGGTAACAACCATGCAACATTTAAAAGTTCATGTTTCTCATTCTTTAAGAAACTCACAATCGGGGTTTCAAAATTCCTGGAATTTATGGTAATATATGGGAATTATGACACACGGACGAAGGCTAGTCATATGTCGAGGAAGCAAATATTTTTATATTTGTTTGTATATGATGCAGTTTATAAAAGTGAACCAAATTTTTCAATTAATTCCCTTTAATTCCCACAATATTCCGACTTGGAATGTTTCCAAAATACCCCCGCTTTGCAACCCTAGTCACAACTGATTTGAACAGAGTCTGGCATTAGCATGAATCTTAGCCAACAACACAGCAATACTCTAATAAGCATGAAAAACAAAGCACACTGAAATATTGTTATTGAAGCACATCTTGGGGTTTTGTTCTGCATGAAGGATAAAGAAGGCATCTTGGAAAGCAGTGTGCTTTCCAGCCTACTTTAAGGGAGCGTGCCAATGCTGCCTGTGTAGACAGCACACCAGGTTTTGGAACACAGCCCATTTCTTAATGACTCAAGAAGAATAGATGCTCTCGGTCAACTGGGCTGTCAGTCATGTGAAATGCATTACTTCATTTTGATCTGTCGTTTAGCATGAATGACAGAATGATTTTAAAACATAAAAAGCCTGCAGATCGATACTAATGCTTATGTATGCATGATCTAACATTTAACATAGAAAGCAAAGGATTTAAACATCTCCTGATTGTTCACTGTGTAGTGAACTAGAGTAGCTCACACACCTTGTTTTAATGATTAACTGGGACGCGGCAGGCACTTCCATCTCTGTTGACGCCACCTTTGTCTGGACTGTATAATAAAGTGGTGTTTTAAACCAGGCTCAGCTCACGAAGTCGAGATTAAAGCACACAGATTAATGAGTTGCTACCTGACTTGCATGACTAGAACAAAACAAAAGACGCTTTAGAAGTTTTATTGCAGCTCAGAGTCGACTTGGCACACGGTGCTCGGAGACGCACACACATCATCGGAATACCCCCCTAATGATTTTAGGTTGTACGAATGTTTTCCTAATATTGCCATTAAATAACAAAAACGCTCAACGTGTTATTTTCAAAATTCTAGGAATGTCCAATATTTTAGACGTTACATTAATATTATTGTTTGGTTAGAAAAGCGATTTTTAAAGCATTTTTAAATCTGTAACGTTTTTAAAATGTTCCATTAACACCTTACATTAAAAACGTCCTACCAAAGTTACTACAAGAACATTTTTGATAACTTTTAAAGAATCTAAGCCAACGTTCCGAGAACATTCCCCGTTATCCGTGTACCCTGGAAACCATCAGGCTCTTCTATGCAAATCCACAACACACCCATTAGGAATGCCAATGCAGCAGCCACTAAAACAACTCCAAGATCTATGGAGACACTCTCGAGTCCTGTGTGAAACACAGTAAATCTGTCTCTCTCTCGTACCCATCTACAGAATAAATGTACATTTCCAGTACAGTCTCACAGCTCCAAGATCATTTCCACGGGCCATAAAACAGCTCGCAGAACAAAAGGCAAAAGAAGCCGACACAACCAGTCTGGATCTCTGTTTTCCCGCTCGCGTTCTGTAAACAGGCCCGAGTGATTTGTCAGGGGGCTAAGGGGCCCTGTAACTGTGCAAGAGGCTGTCTGTAAACAATGAACTCTGTTACCCTCCGTACACAGTTACAGAGTTCCAGGCCAATTCCCACCAAGTCCTGGCTGTGCGAAACCTCAATTCATTTTCCATTTAAGAGCTGCAGACAATAAAGTCCAAATGCTCGAATCTAGCATTCATGAATTAAAGGAGTGCACAGAGAGGGATTCTCGGCTGATCTGGCAACCCTATCAGTTTTATAATGCTATCTCATTATTCAAGTCGCATAACAGAGAAATAATAAGAGATTTGTGAAGAATTTATAACAGATTCTGCCAGTCCTTTAAAAACACTGGATAAAGAAATTTACTGACTCATCATTTACTCATCCTCATGTCATACTTACACGACCTTTATACCTTTTTTTTTGCATCTGAGGAACAAAAAGGAGCTATTTTAAAGTAGGTTGGTAACCAAACAACAGTGGCATCGACTGACTTCCACTGTAGAGACACAAAAACACCAAGACATTTCTCAAAATATCTTCTTTGTGTTCCACAAAATAAAAAGAAATTCACACAGGTTTGGAACGACATGAGAGTGGGTAAATGATGGGGAAACCTTTTTATTTCTGGGTGAACTGTCCCTTTAACTGCATTTCAACATAAGAAAAAGAAGTTTTTATGTAAAGGTTTTTAGGTTTAATGTAAAATCTTTTTGTTGATTTAAGAAAAAAGTGCAAAAGGTGAAAACAAGGCTTTATGGTTTAGACAATAATTTATGATTGGGGCATCGGCCCTCATGGGGCCCCGTTTACCCATAACAGTGAATCCTAGTGGCATCACAGACATCTAACTGTCTTCTGATGATGAGGTCACCTCATTTATGCCTGTGGACAAAGGAGAAGTTCTAGGCACAGCTATTTTTGTACTGCCATCATGTACAGGTTCAGTACAAAAGATCACAAGATGTTCTGCCGGTTTTTCAAACTCCAGTTCCAGGCCAATAAGCACAAAACACATTTGCCTTTTTTAGCACTTCATTAATACTGGCTCTGTAAAAAGGATTTTGGTTGTAGACCAAGATTTGATGTTCCAATTAGTTGAGTCTTGCAAAATAATAAGATACGCACCCTTGGTTATGATAACATTGGCCTCAAAACTAAATTCATCTTTGTTGTATGATACGGACGGTTGTCTGCACCCAGCTGTTGATCTTTCAGAGAGAGCCAGGGACCGAAGAGCGAGCCAGCAGTGAGCTTTTACACACTACAAAGATCTGACTGTGTGAGGATTTTCACTCCTCAAGCATACAGAATCAAGAGCTTGTGTTTAACGAGGATACTGTGAAAACTCTTGTTACTGATCAGAGTCGGAACAAAAGTACAAAATGCTGCATAAATCTACTGTCTGAAAACTCAAGTAAAACATATCTCAATACACAAACTCTATCATTAGAACAGTCTTTATTTGTTACTTTATTAATAAATGATAAGAATCCATATTTTTAGTTAAACTTTCGCAATTATTGTTTAGCAAGCAGATTAACAACGATATACAGCAAGTCTGTAAGAAAGGAAAACCTTTCTCACACAAAAAACACACACACACACGTTCATATTTGACCAACATCTAACTTCAGAACCAGCTACGAGTAACAAAGAACTGAAGTCGAATGCAGAGGAAGTGAATAAAGGAACCGTTCTGAATGACTATATTCTGCATAACTGAACAAGCGTTATCACATTGTGACCCACATATCAATGCCCTGACGATTCTCAACCCTAACTCAAATAAATTCATCACTATCATTCTGTTGGAACTGGGTCAGCAACCGGGTTCAAATATAATACCTACAAGAAAAATTCCCCTTCAAAAAAATAGATGAGGGCTAAAAATTTAATAAAGTTTAATTAAAAATAAAGTTTATTTGTGACACTTGTGACACATATACTATGCGTGCATGACTTATACACGCCAATTAACATCGGAAAGCAATGGAACGACATACTTAACGCAAGGTCAAAGGTTCGAGGAAATCATTTCCTGACACGCTCTTTCCCACAACTGTGTTCTGAGCGTGTGTTTATGTGTGTTGCTGTTCTGGTATACTGGCAGTGACAGCAGTGATGGCACGTACTTATAATTCAGTGTCAGAACTCACCTAATACAACTACAGGTCTCAGATCAGAAGCCCTTAGTAACCAGCACACATTAACTGTGCTGCTCTGGATAGTGTTACTGAACACACATCAGCAAACAGCTACAGAAAAATACTTACCCAGCTAACAATTTCAGGTTGTAAGAACGTTTTTCTAATGTTTCCATTTGTAACAAAAAGTTAAAAACATTAGTCTGAATGTTCTGGGAACATTCAAAATGTTTTGTATTAACGTTGCTTGGTTATAAGAACGTTATTCACACATTTTTTAAATTTAGTAACTACCTACTTAAGAATAACATTTTTGACATATGATATAAACGTTTAAAAAACTTACTACTAATGTTACCGCAAGAATTTTTTTTGATCATTTTGAGAGAAATTTTAGAGAACGTTGGCCAACGTTCTGAAAACGTTCTCTGTTAGCTGGGTGTACTGCTCAAATGTGCAGTACAGTGTTCTTGCATAAGAAGAAAGGTCAAAAACCAACAGGTCTTGATTTATTTTCTAACCGTTATCTTGTTTTGGATGTAAACCCCTTTATCACTGATCTGTTGATTTATTCGTGTGTGCATGTCTTTATGTAAAATAAACTGTGTATAATTTCAAACTATAATGTAAACATGGTTGTCTCTGAGTCAACTACATATAAACAGACTTCTTATATAAGCAGAATTCTTCTATGGTCAAACAAAAGTTCTACACGACAGTTATGGAGCTTTTAACTTAAAACTATAAACTGAAAAATCACATGCAGATCATAAACTCATAAATTCAAAAATCATAAACGTATAGTTCAAAAAGGCTGCTCAATGGATAAATCAAAGGCTCAAATGGCCAATTCATTCACATGGACTAAACAACCACTATGCGGGTCTAAAAACAGGTCTAACCAGTCTAGTCCACAAAAGAGTAAATTGTCACACACAAGCCCTTTCAGATATTTTGAACACATTAATAGCTCCCTATACACGCTTACAGATGCTCATGTAGCTGTGTACAAAAAACTGGGCTAAAGGCTCCCTTGAGACCATTAAACCAGACCTACAAATAAACAACAGTCGGAAGAGGCGCAACTAACTCGAGGAAACTGTTCTAACAGTATTACAGCACATAAACGTCACACTGGCTTCACTGTGTGATTGAGTTTCATTGCTGCTCTTTGTTCTCCGTGATTTGATTAACATTATACAACAGTGAGTTCCGCTCCTCAAATCTGATTGGCTGAGAGGTGTTCCAAAAGTGCTGGTACTGGACCAAAACTAATTATATGGAAAATCAGAATAGTGATCGTTCCAACAGTTCCAATAGCATTCCTGGTGTTGTTTTGGTTGCCCCAAATGACCATAAATTAAGTAATGAAATGAAGGGTGTTGACTTAATTGGCTTCAACAAAGACCCTTGATACTACAAGTATCATACAAATATCCTCCAGGCTGTTCAGAGGTATCAGCTGATGTGTAAAGCATTTTTCTGGTTATGACATCACGTGACATCACTAACTCTGAATTCAAACCAGCACTAGAAGGATAATGACACACATTCCAAGTGCGAATTGAGTTTACGTAGCTTTTAAAAGTACACAAACAAATTCAAATGCAGAGTGAAATTGAGGATAAGTGGGATATAAAGTACACAAAGAAACAGACGGACAGTGACAGAGTTGAGTTACACTCATCAGAGCCAAAGATTCGGGTGGAAAATATTTCTTATGACTACAAAAAAAAACCTCACCACAAGACAACCAGACAGCATTATTCAGCATGTTAGATATACAAAAGAGATTTGCCGCAGGATTACAAACAAACACATCTTCAACGGGACCTTTGCCATAGAAAGAGATCACAACATATTTTGTGGCATAAGGGATTTATGGCACAGGAAACTGAGAGGGCCAATTCAGGCCAAATCTGGGGCAAAGAGACGGAGCCGAGCGAATGCACCTTTAGCCGATAATAAAAGGTTGGGTTTCTGGTCATTTTTATGTCACGTGTTTAATTCAAAACTGTTACTAATTCCTTGCAGACTAATTATTAATAATGTTTTCTACGCAACTGGTGTATATAGTAACTGCTACTGCTGCTTTTGGACTGGTTACTTTAAGAAAATGAGGACATTTGGGTTGACATTTGACAAACACGAAAACACAGAAGCTTTGCCAAAAACGTATCTGATGATTACTCGTGTAACTTCATAAATGAAATGATACAGAAATACGATAAAACATGACATTGTCAGGAGATCCCTGAAGCTAAACTCGCCAACAACACACGTTCAACTTCAGTTACTGTCCACACGATCAACTACATGTTATTCCGCACGTTGTGTTTTAAGATTACATACAAAACAGAACTACCGAAATAACCTCGTTTGAAGCTCTAAACCCAATGCCAAGAGACTGATGGAGGGGGTACAAGCAATACCTCATACCTCCTCCGCTTTTTGTCCAGTAGCCCAGTATGTTTAGGGCAACACCCCTGTGTCGATCCATACTCGACGCGTTCATTGTGCTCATCAATAAGAAAGCTCAAACTAAACCAATGCGTTTATTATTTAAGCGGACAGTTTTGTCTCCAACGTGGCAGACAAACTTAAAACCCAGACAATAAAAGGTTTGACACCAAACTAGGTTAACTGCAGACATGTGTCCGATATTACACTGTAAAGATGAATCGTGACAAAAGCTGAAATAAACGATGTCGACAATGCGTGAAGTTAAACCTGACCAACACACGTCCACATACGAGGACCGATCTCATGTTTTCACCGCACGATGTTACTTATCGTTATTGTCTCTGTTGCGAACCAGCAACAATGGAAACGGATCCCGGACACCGTCAGGAATTCTTATTTTTGTCTAAAACACATATGAGATTACATACATGATACTGTATAATATGAAGACGTGTTTATGGATGTGGAAAAACTAGTTGATTTCCTCCGCACCTCGCAGTGATCGAAACTGGGTGTGAAACGTTTAGACAGATCGGATCTGATTTCGGAATGTCAACAACATAAACCGGAACGTCACGCGAATTCCACGTTTTTAAACGGGATACATTTTACACGGCGAACGGCACAATGTATCAAAGTCTCGCGTCGTTATTGGCGGTGAAGGTGTATCGTCACAGACGAGCAGCAGGACAGATCCTGTGTACAGACAGCTTTAGTAGGACACCTCCTGAAGTCATGCCAACAACTGCCACGAGTTGTTTGCGAATGAACAAAAGGCCACAAGCATCTAGAAACGGCAAGAGTGCGCTTACCCACAGATCCGTTCCCCAGCTCATAGCGTCCTGTTGTAGAGGGGAAAACTCCGACAACTAAAAGTCCAGGGCTGCGATCTTCCCTCGCTCCGCCGTCGTCTGTCGTAACCCTTCTGTGCTCCAGTGAAGCTAGCAGCGAGAATCTCACGGCTCAGGGTTTTCCCGTTTCCGACACACACACAATGCGCCTCCGCCGCGGGGTGACGGAGACGCGCCTGTCCAATAGCGCCCCTTAGTCGTCAGGACTTGTAAGTGCAGATTTTAAATACAAGAACAACCTCCAGATTGATACAACGTGAGCTGTTTTTAGTGCGTTTTCACATCGTTACAGTGAACATATTACAATCAAGTCTTTATTCATAATTTATATGTATAGCATTATATGCTGTTATAGGTTTCTGTAAAGCTTATGAACTGTTTAACATCCTACTGTTTATTTGCTAACGTATTTTCTGTTAGAACTGAAAAACAATTGAATTGAATATGATTCTGTTGTGATATTATTTTAAGGGCTTGGGTTGTGTCACCCCACTTTTTTGGGAAGTTTTAATAATGAATATTATATGAATTTTTCTGCTGCCGTGCAAAGAAAAACTGCAGGCTTTGCCACATGGACGTTTCTACAGTAAACTAACAGACATGCAAGCAGTGATAAACCATAATTGATAAACCAAAGCAATGAATAACCAAAAAACAACACAATGGGTTTCCTGAGTTTCTTAAACCATCATAAATACAAATACAGTTTGAGAAGAAAAAGTATTTCAACAGTAAACATGTTCCAACAGTTTCTTTATTCATTATTTACATCAAGTGTAACATTGAAAGACTTCACAGTAATATGCTATTAAAAGTGAGCTTTAAATTAGAATCACACAAAATATACTTTTTACAAAACAGAAAAAATACTGTTAATTCGTCAGCCTCTGAAATCCCTGTTAAATTCACATATTCAAAATGACGCGTGTTTTATCATTGCACTTGAAGGACTGGAGAGGTGACCTTTGGTTTATAAAGTTCCTCAGCACTTCTGAAATCTGACCTTACAAAAAGACAGTCTCCAAAGAACGCGAGTCCCAGGATTTAACAAAGAGTCGATCAATAAATTAACCAAAACATAAATAAAGGTGACAAACAACGGTATAAAATAAAAGCACAAATTTGGGCAATTGAAATGAGTTTAAATGGAACTGAATTATGAAGGATACGCCTGTGGGATACAGTTAATGGCTTGCAGTTCTTTGTGTGACTCAAAGCATGAACTGCAGTAAAAGATCGGTTTCTCTGAACGTTTTGTCTGTACTGACATTTCCACAAAATACAATCAAATATTTGTGAAATAAATTTTCAGAGGAGGTTAGGCAATTTACAAATATATAACATTTTTACGGATACTAAATCTGTATATATATGTAATGCAAGTGTAAAACTGGCTACATAACAGAGCTATATGCATCAAATTAACAATCTCGAGTGAATTATGGCCAAAAACAAAACACTTTGCTGTTTTACTAAAATGCTTAATGGCAAAACACTCCCCCACAACCACATAAAACTAATGTGACAACTGCAAAGAGTTTACGTGCAAGATGTAATTTTAGACATTAACCTTGTCTCCCTCGGTTGGTTAATAATGAAACATTAATTTGCAAACAAATAATAAATGGAACTGAGAGATTTGTACTGTTTGAAACACTGAAGAACTAAAAATGAATAAAATTCACACATTTAATAAATTCTCAGTTGATATGATTTTCAGAATGTGTATCAAGAAATTCATAACAAAATGAATTGATGAGCTCTTTCAGCGAAATGATGCCACTCTTCAAGCACTGTCTTAATAAAGAACAGGTCATTGCACATTTTCCTCTTCAAGTTGGACACACCCCAAACTGGGTTCACACCCCTGAAGTCTAAACTGGATTGAGAAATTCCCCTTCGCCACCCCAAAAACCGATACCGGACATCTGAGAGCAAAACACATTTACAACAGATCCGTCATCATCAACCAGCAGTGCACAAAACATGAAATATCTCACAAAAGGCACCATGTAACATCGGAAAACACTGACGAAATGCTAAAACAAACGTTTTTGTTTCGTGAACTGTTCTGAACAACAGACATGTTCACGCTTTCCACCACAGTGAAACTGAAAGGTCTGACCGGATATATGACAAAAACAAAACAAACACAATCTGTCCTTCCAAAATGTCAACATTTCATATTACACCTCAGATAGTGAATTAAGGCAAGGCAATTAAAATCTATGGTTTGACAATGAGCTCCAGTGTAATCAGTACAAATAATCTTAACATTTTAATTACGGCATTGCAGGTTACCCACAAAAAATCTCATTCATGCAAGTTCTAATATAAATCTCTCATTTATGAATACAGAATCGGAACATGTGTAACTGTTGGTGTCCCGAAGGTTTCATTTAATGTTTCCTTTGCAGAAATTCTGAATGGTGATACGATGGAAAACGTACATAAAAAACAACATTCCCATTTTAAACAAATGAATACATTCATGATACAGTTGAACAAGTGGAGCCGAATTCTGCACTTCACCACGAGGGTAAAGAGCCTGCTGTGATCTACACACTACGACACATAAACGAACATGACTTTTGTGGGTTGAAAATAATACACGTTATCTACAACATCCTAAAAATGCCTGTGCTTGCAATAGAAGATAATTTAAAATTCAAGTTTAGACATGGCGACGTTCTGAAGTTCAACCAAAATAAAGTTACGAATCAATGTGCTAAAGAAAATGCAGTTTGTGTTAAAAGACATGGCGACAACTGTATCTGTAGTTTAATCATTTCCATGTTGTACAATATCTAGTCACTAAACGAATTCCGACTTTTCATATACCATATAACTCCCCCAGCCACCACAGCAAACAATCAAAATCTAGATCTAGCACGTATACATGAAGAACTCTTGAAAGGCTTGAGAAATCCAGAAACAGTTGAGTTTGGATTTGTTCTATCTGGCTGTTTGGGGGGCGATAATGAAGGCCACAGATATGAATATAATATAACCATCTAATATGAAGCACACCATCTCAACATCGATACAGTAACCCACTTAACATGTACAGAACTTGTCCAAAAAACAAAACGGAAATAAAGCACAGACTAAAAAAAGATGTACAAAATGAAAAATGACAGTATGGCATGTCTAGTGAGCACTACACCAAACAAGTGTGCATAGGGCCGAGCACGTTTGTGTGCGACATTCTTTTCGTTACTGTATGCTCAGAACAGGCGACAACATTTAAAAGCAAAAACGATTTACGTTGTAACGATTTTTTGCATTGATGTGCAGTTATTGTAAATCAGATGTAAATGAATGATGGTGGAAGGGGATTATGACACATTCTCTATTAACTGAAAACAAGACGAATGGTGAGTGATGAGGCTCACTTTAACCTGTTTGTGAAAAATTGTTTTGTCATACCAAGATAAAAATCGTGTTAATTACAAAGCCAATTGGCCAAAACAAAACTTTGTAATGACAAAAAGCTTATATACAAAAATCTCTGATCCCAACTGGCAATTTTTAAATGTTCAAATTTCAAGTCACCTGTAAACAATAAATGGAGAGCATGTTTGTAGTCATTTTCTGAGGTACGTCTGAGAGATTCTTCTCTGTCCCCCAACATTTAAACACAACTAGATTGATTTTTGGGAAAATAGGGTCTCAAGGAGTTTTGGAGGGCGTGGCTACCTTGGACCTAGAGGCTACCTTTGCACAACATCACTGATCTCTTTGATGCAGGTATGCAGGTTGTCAAGGGCAGGGCTGGTCCCAGGTCCCCCTAACCCGCCTCCCCCACCTGCAGAGGAAGCACGTAACTCCTGTAGACCTAACTCCAGTTTCCCCACTGCCTCACGAAAGGCAAACTTATTACGCGTCTGTGGGATGCAGTCAACATACCCAGAGCAGTAGTCTAAAAGCTGATGTCCCACATCCAGGACTTGGCTGCTGGAGGACAGCTCAGTGCCACCTTGAATGGTGCTACTCAAACACTCGGCACATTCCAAAAGAGCCTCCTTGCTAATCTTCTCCAGAGGGATTCGTTCCCGAGCTCGTCTAAGGGTGGGTTTGGCAGAAGCTGGGCCTGGTCCACAAGAAGCACCATTGGCCATCTTAGTGTTGTTACTCGGGGATACTGTGGGGGCTAGAGGCACTTGTGGTGGTGGTGGTATGGATGGACGTGCCCCTCTTGCTTCCCTCCCAGACCTTTTGAGCCCATCTCCATTGATCTCAACAACCTCCATCGACTTAATCACTTCATCAGCCGCATCGGCACTGTAGGCATGCTGAAGAGAGCGGAGCATGGGTGGGGGAGGGGGTGCACATTTGGGCTTTACCAGTCGCGGGCGATCAGCAATATCGGACAGCAGTTTAAATCGGTTGCCCTGAGAGTCCACGCCAACCAGATGAGCGTCAGCTGAGCTGTTCTTTAGGGTGGGCGAGATGAGCACCGGAACTTTGTGGTTGTGTAGATTTGCTGACCCAAGGGTAGAGGTTTTCGATGGGGACGACCAGCCTGGTCGATCATCATGCCCGTCCTTTGAATCAGCCTCTCCCCCTACCCCAGGAGCTCTCACTCCACCTGCCACTGCACGGGGCAAGAGTTTGGCTTTGGGGCGATCCCGTATCTGAGCCGTACCTTCATCAAGCTTTCTCAGGATTGCATCTGAAGGTCGTGCCGCCCCGTTCTCAGGCTGTGATGTGGTGGAAGCCGTGCGCTCTAGTGGCGGTTTGCTACGGTTACGCGGTAACGTCAATGCCATGCGATCCAAGTCCGGCAATCCAGCAGACATAGAGGAAGTTGAATTGGATCGGGGGAAAGGCTTGGTTCCAACATCATCTACGCAAGATGCCTTACCAGTTCGCAATCCCAAGGTCTTTTTGATAAGGCGTGGAGTGAAAAAGCCTGCAAAGCCTCCCCAGCTACTGCTGCTTCCCACCTGACCAGAAGTCGCACTAGAGTTGGAGGGCTTCTGCCCAAATGTGGCTCCACAGCAACGGGACTGCACGTGGTTCCCCTCGCCATGCGATGGGGAAAAACTCAACCCATCAGTCTGGGGCAGAGGAGGCGGAGGGCCCCCAAACCCTGCTGTGGGCTCGTACTTTTTATGAGGTTGGGTCTCCATCTCCCGGAAGGAGCTGCTCCTCTTGGGAGGCATGGGGAGGTTCTGTTGCTGCTGAGGTGAGGAGGAAGTGGAAGACGAAGACATAGACTTCTTCTTCATGAAAGAACTGAAGAAGCCAGCTTTGCGGTCACGAGTGAAGGTGGTGTCCTGGGAGTCTTCCAACAGGCTTGAGGGAGATTTATCTCTCTGTTTACGTGGCAGGGCTGGAGAGTGATTGGATCGCCCATCGCCAACAAAAAGTGATGCTGCCAGACCTGAGCACAATGGGGACAAGAAAAGCAAGGTGAAAAATGGTTGCAAAAAAAGTAATTCAAACCAAACTGTTAAAACCATCAGCCTTAACCAGTCTAAATCCTGCTCCTGAAAGGCCAGTGTCCTGCAGAGTTTAGCTCTAACTTACCTTAACACACATGTCTGGAAGTTTCTAATCCGCCTAGTAAGACCTTGATTAGCTTGTTTAAGGGTTGGAGCTAAACTCTGCAGGACACTGACCCTCCAGGAGCAGGACTGGCCACCCCTTCTCTAAACTCTTACATGCTCTTTTTAATAGCAATCCAACACACAGCAACATTACAACAAAGGGATCTTAACAGACAGCAACAATTAAACTAGGGTTTACATTATAAACTGTAGCAGGTTTTGGTGAGAATTGAATCATTATCGAAATGAATCACTAAATGCATGACAGTGCTATTAAAATATATGGTGTAAATCAGGGCTTATGTGTATATATATATTATATACACACACACACACACACACACACACACACACACACAGTGGTATTATGAGATCATTTAGTCACTTGTCAGAACTCTTAATTTCTATAACCTGACCCTTCGTTAACTTATTTTACCTAGTCCCACTTATTCATTCTTACAAGAAATTGTGTAACTTAAGAGTTGTGAGCTTGCTCTTATTAAATCAACTCAAGAGAGGATATATCAATGGGTCTCTTGAATTTACAGGCTCCTTCTCTGGGCCCGTGGATTAAACTACAACAAAGAGGAACTCTGCGGGACCACCATCATCACAAGATTTTATATTAAAAATATACAAATTAACGTGTTGTGAACAAGGAAAAGTAAGATTGTGCGTAAAGGCGTGATGAATACAGACATGTAACAGTTACATTTCTAAAACTGAATTTATCATTTCATGTATAAACAATAATAAAAAAAATTTCATGCTTGAAAGGTTTAAAAACAAGATGAACAAAAACCGTGAACAAAACAAAATCTAAATAAATTTCTCACCTTAGTTGTTTATTTGACTTTAATGTTTAATAAATAAATAGCATAAATAATTTTAAATAGAGAAGCAATATTACACAATACATTAAAGATGCTTTAATTGTAAGGTTAAACAATATGAATTATAATATAGATATACATGCAGTTGGTGAGGTGCTTCGGTGTATACTGGGGGGGTTTAGTGACATGCAACAAATGGGAGAAAACAGCAGGCAGTAAAATGAGTTAAATGTATTTATGTATTTATACAAGAGAAAATGAGAAAGAAAATCTGTTGTGCAAGTTCATGAAACACGTCAGACATTTTATGTTGTGAGATACAGTTTTAAATGAAATCATGCATATATAACACATAGCTTTATTAATCGCCCTGTAGTTATGAATGAATGTTAAGGGTTATACTGTGTAGCTCTGTGAATCAATAAAGAAACACGACTCCCATTCTCTTGAGCCTCTGTTTGAGTCGAGCAAGCCGCAGCTGAGCCTGTATACCTGCAGGGCCGTGGGGTCCCGCATCCTCCATGCTCTCTTTGTTCTCCACGTGCTTTTTCTGCCCACGAGACTTTGAGGGCAACAGTGGCATATCGTGGCCGAAAGAATGACCACCCGAGGCAGTTTTACACAGCTCTTCTGCCACCTCTGGAGAACAAGGTGAAGTGGAGAACAGGTTATGAGAGTTTCATGTGTGAAATGTTGCTACATAAATGTAATAGGTAATGTAACTT
>JAZGTJ010002804.1:0-15376 GCA_036877575.1 Botia almorhae | reverse complement strand
TACATTACACGAATAAACTCACTTCCTCCGGCTTAATTTCAACCTCAAATCAATATTTTAGGTTTATTTACATAGTATATTTGATAAAAAACATGTAAAAGTGTGAAAAAGCGAGACTGTCCTTTCTTGTGCCCATTTCTTTGCTTGATGCTTAAAAGACAAAATGTTCACAACAAAACGCTAATGAAAAATTTCTCGTGTTAAAGCTGCAAAACTTTTTAGTGGTGAAAAATGAACAAAAATCGATTATTAAGCAAGTACGTGACAGATAAGTGATCAACACAATCGCCTGACATTACCCTGATTCACAACTGTAAGTTTATAATAATAATTTATAATTTGAGCCGTCGAGTCTGATTTCCTGGGAAATGTCTGTTTGACTTCATTTGACCTCAATATACGTACAGTAAAGTACATAAAGTAACCTGCAGTTTTATGTTTCAAACAGAGATGGCGGTACAGCTTTAAGTAAAATCGGATGCCTTCAAACACCATCCAACTGCAATAAACAAACCTTGATTTTATACGCATCCACTCTCAGCAGATTGAGAAAGTTACAGGTGATTTAATGCTAATACTCTAGCTCATACTCATTGAGTTACTGACACATCAAGCATTCCTATTGAAAACATTTTCTCTAGATCATTCAACACAAAAACGAGGACACGAAGACAGCCATCAGTCACATCAAGATGCCACCTGTGGTTTATCTGAAAACATTATTCGACTCCAGCAGAACGAATCCATCAGGCTACATACATACAGCTGCAGTTTTTCAATGGAACTTAATGATGCGAGTGGATGTGGAAACAGTGGAGTACGTCTTCCAGTTACAGCGCAGGCGGGACGAGATCATTTGGAAATCATTAGCAGCATGTCTGAGAACATCACAATGATTTCAAAACTTCTGGAGGGTCGTGGGGACAAAACACACACGACTGCTCTCTTACTATCCTTTCCCAGCATGAATGATCTGTCATGTACAAGCTTGAGAATTAAGACCCCCATCCCCCAAACGTCTGCCTGCCTTCCTGCTCTGAAATGACCCCGATTAGACAGATAAAAGCACCTCTTCCACAGTAAACGCAAACATTTGCCTTATCGAAATCTCTGTTCCAAATCCTGCCATCTCCTGCCTGCGTCTTCCAAGGTAACGTTCAGAAACTCACAAGTAACCCAATTACATTGCTCTAGGTAACAACCATGCAACATTTAAAAGTTCATGTTTCTCATTCTTTAAGAAACTCACAATCGGGGTTTCAAAATTCCTGGAATTTATGGTAATATATGGGAATTATGACACACGGACGAAGGCTAGTCATATGTCGAGGAAGCAAATATTTTTATATTTGTTTGTATATGATGCAGTTTATAAAAGTGAACCAAATTTTTCAATTAATTCCCTTTAATTCCCACAATATTCCGACTTGGAATGTTTCCAAAATACCCCCGCTTTGCAACCCTAGTCACAACTGATTTGAACAGAGTCTGGCATTAGCATGAATCTTAGCCAACAACACAGCAATACTCTAATAAGCATGAAAAACAAAGCACACTGAAATATTGTTATTGAAGCACATCTTGGGGTTTTGTTCTGCATGAAGGATAAAGAAGGCATCTTGGAAAGCAGTGTGCTTTCCAGCCTACTTTAAGGGAGCGTGCCAATGCTGCCTGTGTAGACAGCACACCAGGTTTTGGAACACAGCCCATTTCTTAATGACTCAAGAAGAATAGATGCTCTCGGTCAACTGGGCTGTCAGTCATGTGAAATGCATTACTTCATTTTGATCTGTCGTTTAGCATGAATGACAGAATGATTTTAAAACATAAAAAGCCTGCAGATCGATACTAATGCTTATGTATGCATGATCTAACATTTAACATAGAAAGCAAAGGATTTAAACATCTCCTGATTGTTCACTGTGTAGTGAACTAGAGTAGCTCACACACCTTGTTTTAATGATTAACTGGGACGCGGCAGGCACTTCCATCTCTGTTGACGCCACCTTTGTCTGGACTGTATAATAAAGTGGTGTTTTAAACCAGGCTCAGCTCACGAAGTCGAGATTAAAGCACACAGATTAATGAGTTGCTACCTGACTTGCATGACTAGAACAAAACAAAAGACGCTTTAGAAGTTTTATTGCAGCTCAGAGTCGACTTGGCACACGGTGCTCGGAGACGCACACACATCATCGGAATACCCCCCTAATGATTTTAGGTTGTACGAATGTTTTCCTAATATTGCCATTAAATAACAAAAACGCTCAACGTGTTATTTTCAAAATTCTAGGAATGTCCAATATTTTAGACGTTACATTAATATTATTGTTTGGTTAGAAAAGCGATTTTTAAAGCATTTTTAAATCTGTAACGTTTTTAAAATGTTCCATTAACACCTTACATTAAAAACGTCCTACCAAAGTTACTACAAGAACATTTTTGATAACTTTTAAAGAATCTAAGCCAACGTTCCGAGAACATTCCCCGTTATCCGTGTACCCTGGAAACCATCAGGCTCTTCTATGCAAATCCACAACACACCCATTAGGAATGCCAATGCAGCAGCCACTAAAACAACTCCAAGATCTATGGAGACACTCTCGAGTCCTGTGTGAAACACAGTAAATCTGTCTCTCTCTCGTACCCATCTACAGAATAAATGTACATTTCCAGTACAGTCTCACAGCTCCAAGATCATTTCCACGGGCCATAAAACAGCTCGCAGAACAAAAGGCAAAAGAAGCCGACACAACCAGTCTGGATCTCTGTTTTCCCGCTCGCGTTCTGTAAACAGGCCCGAGTGATTTGTCAGGGGGCTAAGGGGCCCTGTAACTGTGCAAGAGGCTGTCTGTAAACAATGAACTCTGTTACCCTCCGTACACAGTTACAGAGTTCCAGGCCAATTCCCACCAAGTCCTGGCTGTGCGAAACCTCAATTCATTTTCCATTTAAGAGCTGCAGACAATAAAGTCCAAATGCTCGAATCTAGCATTCATGAATTAAAGGAGTGCACAGAGAGGGATTCTCGGCTGATCTGGCAACCCTATCAGTTTTATAATGCTATCTCATTATTCAAGTCGCATAACAGAGAAATAATAAGAGATTTGTGAAGAATTTATAACAGATTCTGCCAGTCCTTTAAAAACACTGGATAAAGAAATTTACTGACTCATCATTTACTCATCCTCATGTCATACTTACACGACCTTTATACCTTTTTTTTTGCATCTGAGGAACAAAAAGGAGCTATTTTAAAGTAGGTTGGTAACCAAACAACAGTGGCATCGACTGACTTCCACTGTAGAGACACAAAAACACCAAGACATTTCTCAAAATATCTTCTTTGTGTTCCACAAAATAAAAAGAAATTCACACAGGTTTGGAACGACATGAGAGTGGGTAAATGATGGGGAAACCTTTTTATTTCTGGGTGAACTGTCCCTTTAACTGCATTTCAACATAAGAAAAAGAAGTTTTTATGTAAAGGTTTTTAGGTTTAATGTAAAATCTTTTTGTTGATTTAAGAAAAAAGTGCAAAAGGTGAAAACAAGGCTTTATGGTTTAGACAATAATTTATGATTGGGGC
The DNA here is from genome assembly GCA_036877575.1 of Botia almorhae. Taxonomy (NCBI): domain Eukaryota; kingdom Metazoa; phylum Chordata; class Actinopteri; order Cypriniformes; family Botiidae; genus Botia; species Botia almorhae. The sequence goes on along the minus strand of JAZGTJ010002804.1, from coordinate 11,787 downwards.
ATCGGCCCTCATGGGGCCCCGTTTACCCATAACAGTGAATCCTAGTGGCATCACAGACATCTAACTGTCTTCTGATGATGAGGTCACCTCATTTATGCCTGTGGACAAAGGAGAAGTTCTAGGCACAGCTATTTTTGTACTGCCATCATGTACAGGTTCAGTACAAAAGATCACAAGATGTTCTGCCGGTTTTTCAAACTCCAGTTCCAGGCCAATAAGCACAAAACACATTTGCCTTTTTTAGCACTTCATTAATACTGGCTCTGTAAAAAGGATTTTGGTTGTAGACCAAGATTTGATGTTCCAATTAGTTGAGTCTTGCAAAATAATAAGATACGCACCCTTGGTTATGATAACATTGGCCTCAAAACTAAATTCATCTTTGTTGTATGATACGGACGGTTGTCTGCACCCAGCTGTTGATCTTTCAGAGAGAGCCAGGGACCGAAGAGCGAGCCAGCAGTGAGCTTTTACACACTACAAAGATCTGACTGTGTGAGGATTTTCACTCCTCAAGCATACAGAATCAAGAGCTTGTGTTTAACGAGGATACTGTGAAAACTCTTGTTACTGATCAGAGTCGGAACAAAAGTACAAAATGCTGCATAAATCTACTGTCTGAAAACTCAAGTAAAACATATCTCAATACACAAACTCTATCATTAGAACAGTCTTTATTTGTTACTTTATTAATAAATGATAAGAATCCATATTTTTAGTTAAACTTTCGCAATTATTGTTTAGCAAGCAGATTAACAACGATATACAGCAAGTCTGTAAGAAAGGAAAACCTTTCTCACACAAAAAACACACACACACACGTTCATATTTGACCAACATCTAACTTCAGAACCAGCTACGAGTAACAAAGAACTGAAGTCGAATGCAGAGGAAGTGAATAAAGGAACCGTTCTGAATGACTATATTCTGCATAACTGAACAAGCGTTATCACATTGTGACCCACATATCAATGCCCTGACGATTCTCAACCCTAACTCAAATAAATTCATCACTATCATTCTGTTGGAACTGGGTCAGCAACCGGGTTCAAATATAATACCTACAAGAAAAATTCCCCTTCAAAAAAATAGATGAGGGCTAAAAATTTAATAAAGTTTAATTAAAAATAAAGTTTATTTGTGACACTTGTGACACATATACTATGCGTGCATGACTTATACACGCCAATTAACATCGGAAAGCAATGGAACGACATACTTAACGCAAGGTCAAAGGTTCGAGGAAATCATTTCCTGACACGCTCTTTCCCACAACTGTGTTCTGAGCGTGTGTTTATGTGTGTTGCTGTTCTGGTATACTGGCAGTGACAGCAGTGATGGCACGTACTTATAATTCAGTGTCAGAACTCACCTAATACAACTACAGGTCTCAGATCAGAAGCCCTTAGTAACCAGCACACATTAACTGTGCTGCTCTGGATAGTGTTACTGAACACACATCAGCAAACAGCTACAGAAAAATACTTACCCAGCTAACAATTTCAGGTTGTAAGAACGTTTTTCTAATGTTTCCATTTGTAACAAAAAGTTAAAAACATTAGTCTGAATGTTCTGGGAACATTCAAAATGTTTTGTATTAACGTTGCTTGGTTATAAGAACGTTATTCACACATTTTTTAAATTTAGTAACTACCTACTTAAGAATAACATTTTTGACATATGATATAAACGTTTAAAAAACTTACTACTAATGTTACCGCAAGAATTTTTTTTGATCATTTTGAGAGAAATTTTAGAGAACGTTGGCCAACGTTCTGAAAACGTTCTCTGTTAGCTGGGTGTACTGCTCAAATGTGCAGTACAGTGTTCTTGCATAAGAAGAAAGGTCAAAAACCAACAGGTCTTGATTTATTTTCTAACCGTTATCTTGTTTTGGATGTAAACCCCTTTATCACTGATCTGTTGATTTATTCGTGTGTGCATGTCTTTATGTAAAATAAACTGTGTATAATTTCAAACTATAATGTAAACATGGTTGTCTCTGAGTCAACTACATATAAACAGACTTCTTATATAAGCAGAATTCTTCTATGGTCAAACAAAAGTTCTACACGACAGTTATGGAGCTTTTAACTTAAAACTATAAACTGAAAAATCACATGCAGATCATAAACTCATAAATTCAAAAATCATAAACGTATAGTTCAAAAAGGCTGCTCAATGGATAAATCAAAGGCTCAAATGGCCAATTCATTCACATGGACTAAACAACCACTATGCGGGTCTAAAAACAGGTCTAACCAGTCTAGTCCACAAAAGAGTAAATTGTCACACACAAGCCCTTTCAGATATTTTGAACACATTAATAGCTCCCTATACACGCTTACAGATGCTCATGTAGCTGTGTACAAAAAACTGGGCTAAAGGCTCCCTTGAGACCATTAAACCAGACCTACAAATAAACAACAGTCGGAAGAGGCGCAACTAACTCGAGGAAACTGTTCTAACAGTATTACAGCACATAAACGTCACACTGGCTTCACTGTGTGATTGAGTTTCATTGCTGCTCTTTGTTCTCCGTGATTTGATTAACATTATACAACAGTGAGTTCCGCTCCTCAAATCTGATTGGCTGAGAGGTGTTCCAAAAGTGCTGGTACTGGACCAAAACTAATTATATGGAAAATCAGAATAGTGATCGTTCCAACAGTTCCAATAGCATTCCTGGTGTTGTTTTGGTTGCCCCAAATGACCATAAATTAAGTAATGAAATGAAGGGTGTTGACTTAATTGGCTTCAACAAAGACCCTTGATACTACAAGTATCATACAAATATCCTCCAGGCTGTTCAGAGGTATCAGCTGATGTGTAAAGCATTTTTCTGGTTATGACATCACGTGACATCACTAACTCTGAATTCAAACCAGCACTAGAAGGATAATGACACACATTCCAAGTGCGAATTGAGTTTACGTAGCTTTTAAAAGTACACAAACAAATTCAAATGCAGAGTGAAATTGAGGATAAGTGGGATATAAAGTACACAAAGAAACAGACGGACAGTGACAGAGTTGAGTTACACTCATCAGAGCCAAAGATTCGGGTGGAAAATATTTCTTATGACTACAAAAAAAAACCTCACCACAAGACAACCAGACAGCATTATTCAGCATGTTAGATATACAAAAGAGATTTGCCGCAGGATTACAAACAAACACATCTTCAACGGGACCTTTGCCATAGAAAGAGATCACAACATATTTTGTGGCATAAGGGATTTATGGCACAGGAAACTGAGAGGGCCAATTCAGGCCAAATCTGGGGCAAAGAGACGGAGCCGAGCGAATGCACCTTTAGCCGATAATAAAAGGTTGGGTTTCTGGTCATTTTTATGTCACGTGTTTAATTCAAAACTGTTACTAATTCCTTGCAGACTAATTATTAATAATGTTTTCTACGCAACTGGTGTATATAGTAACTGCTACTGCTGCTTTTGGACTGGTTACTTTAAGAAAATGAGGACATTTGGGTTGACATTTGACAAACACGAAAACACAGAAGCTTTGCCAAAAACGTATCTGATGATTACTCGTGTAACTTCATAAATGAAATGATACAGAAATACGATAAAACATGACATTGTCAGGAGATCCCTGAAGCTAAACTCGCCAACAACACACGTTCAACTTCAGTTACTGTCCACACGATCAACTACATGTTATTCCGCACGTTGTGTTTTAAGATTACATACAAAACAGAACTACCGAAATAACCTCGTTTGAAGCTCTAAACCCAATGCCAAGAGACTGATGGAGGGGGTACAAGCAATACCTCATACCTCCTCCGCTTTTTGTCCAGTAGCCCAGTATGTTTAGGGCAACACCCCTGTGTCGATCCATACTCGACGCGTTCATTGTGCTCATCAATAAGAAAGCTCAAACTAAACCAATGCGTTTATTATTTAAGCGGACAGTTTTGTCTCCAACGTGGCAGACAAACTTAAAACCCAGACAATAAAAGGTTTGACACCAAACTAGGTTAACTGCAGACATGTGTCCGATATTACACTGTAAAGATGAATCGTGACAAAAGCTGAAATAAACGATGTCGACAATGCGTGAAGTTAAACCTGACCAACACACGTCCACATACGAGGACCGATCTCATGTTTTCACCGCACGATGTTACTTATCGTTATTGTCTCTGTTGCGAACCAGCAACAATGGAAACGGATCCCGGACACCGTCAGGAATTCTTATTTTTGTCTAAAACACATATGAGATTACATACATGATACTGTATAATATGAAGACGTGTTTATGGATGTGGAAAAACTAGTTGATTTCCTCCGCACCTCGCAGTGATCGAAACTGGGTGTGAAACGTTTAGACAGATCGGATCTGATTTCGGAATGTCAACAACATAAACCGGAACGTCACGCGAATTCCACGTTTTTAAACGGGATACATTTTACACGGCGAACGGCACAATGTATCAAAGTCTCGCGTCGTTATTGGCGGTGAAGGTGTATCGTCACAGACGAGCAGCAGGACAGATCCTGTGTACAGACAGCTTTAGTAGGACACCTCCTGAAGTCATGCCAACAACTGCCACGAGTTGTTTGCGAATGAACAAAAGGCCACAAGCATCTAGAAACGGCAAGAGTGCGCTTACCCACAGATCCGTTCCCCAGCTCATAGCGTCCTGTTGTAGAGGGGAAAACTCCGACAACTAAAAGTCCAGGGCTGCGATCTTCCCTCGCTCCGCCGTCGTCTGTCGTAACCCTTCTGTGCTCCAGTGAAGCTAGCAGCGAGAATCTCACGGCTCAGGGTTTTCCCGTTTCCGACACACACACAATGCGCCTCCGCCGCGGGGTGACGGAGACGCGCCTGTCCAATAGCGCCCCTTAGTCGTCAGGACTTGTAAGTGCAGATTTTAAATACAAGAACAACCTCCAGATTGATACAACGTGAGCTGTTTTTAGTGCGTTTTCACATCGTTACAGTGAACATATTACAATCAAGTCTTTATTCATAATTTATATGTATAGCATTATATGCTGTTATAGGTTTCTGTAAAGCTTATGAACTGTTTAACATCCTACTGTTTATTTGCTAACGTATTTTCTGTTAGAACTGAAAAACAATTGAATTGAATATGATTCTGTTGTGATATTATTTTAAGGGCTTGGGTTGTGTCACCCCACTTTTTTGGGAAGTTTTAATAATGAATATTATATGAATTTTTCTGCTGCCGTGCAAAGAAAAACTGCAGGCTTTGCCACATGGACGTTTCTACAGTAAACTAACAGACATGCAAGCAGTGATAAACCATAATTGATAAACCAAAGCAATGAATAACCAAAAAACAACACAATGGGTTTCCTGAGTTTCTTAAACCATCATAAATACAAATACAGTTTGAGAAGAAAAAGTATTTCAACAGTAAACATGTTCCAACAGTTTCTTTATTCATTATTTACATCAAGTGTAACATTGAAAGACTTCACAGTAATATGCTATTAAAAGTGAGCTTTAAATTAGAATCACACAAAATATACTTTTTACAAAACAGAAAAAATACTGTTAATTCGTCAGCCTCTGAAATCCCTGTTAAATTCACATATTCAAAATGACGCGTGTTTTATCATTGCACTTGAAGGACTGGAGAGGTGACCTTTGGTTTATAAAGTTCCTCAGCACTTCTGAAATCTGACCTTACAAAAAGACAGTCTCCAAAGAACGCGAGTCCCAGGATTTAACAAAGAGTCGATCAATAAATTAACCAAAACATAAATAAAGGTGACAAACAACGGTATAAAATAAAAGCACAAATTTGGGCAATTGAAATGAGTTTAAATGGAACTGAATTATGAAGGATACGCCTGTGGGATACAGTTAATGGCTTGCAGTTCTTTGTGTGACTCAAAGCATGAACTGCAGTAAAAGATCGGTTTCTCTGAACGTTTTGTCTGTACTGACATTTCCACAAAATACAATCAAATATTTGTGAAATAAATTTTCAGAGGAGGTTAGGCAATTTACAAATATATAACATTTTTACGGATACTAAATCTGTATATATATGTAATGCAAGTGTAAAACTGGCTACATAACAGAGCTATATGCATCAAATTAACAATCTCGAGTGAATTATGGCCAAAAACAAAACACTTTGCTGTTTTACTAAAATGCTTAATGGCAAAACACTCCCCCACAACCACATAAAACTAATGTGACAACTGCAAAGAGTTTACGTGCAAGATGTAATTTTAGACATTAACCTTGTCTCCCTCGGTTGGTTAATAATGAAACATTAATTTGCAAACAAATAATAAATGGAACTGAGAGATTTGTACTGTTTGAAACACTGAAGAACTAAAAATGAATAAAATTCACACATTTAATAAATTCTCAGTTGATATGATTTTCAGAATGTGTATCAAGAAATTCATAACAAAATGAATTGATGAGCTCTTTCAGCGAAATGATGCCACTCTTCAAGCACTGTCTTAATAAAGAACAGGTCATTGCACATTTTCCTCTTCAAGTTGGACACACCCCAAACTGGGTTCACACCCCTGAAGTCTAAACTGGATTGAGAAATTCCCCTTCGCCACCCCAAAAACCGATACCGGACATCTGAGAGCAAAACACATTTACAACAGATCCGTCATCATCAACCAGCAGTGCACAAAACATGAAATATCTCACAAAAGGCACCATGTAACATCGGAAAACACTGACGAAATGCTAAAACAAACGTTTTTGTTTCGTGAACTGTTCTGAACAACAGACATGTTCACGCTTTCCACCACAGTGAAACTGAAAGGTCTGACCGGATATATGACAAAAACAAAACAAACACAATCTGTCCTTCCAAAATGTCAACATTTCATATTACACCTCAGATAGTGAATTAAGGCAAGGCAATTAAAATCTATGGTTTGACAATGAGCTCCAGTGTAATCAGTACAAATAATCTTAACATTTTAATTACGGCATTGCAGGTTACCCACAAAAAATCTCATTCATGCAAGTTCTAATATAAATCTCTCATTTATGAATACAGAATCGGAACATGTGTAACTGTTGGTGTCCCGAAGGTTTCATTTAATGTTTCCTTTGCAGAAATTCTGAATGGTGATACGATGGAAAACGTACATAAAAAACAACATTCCCATTTTAAACAAATGAATACATTCATGATACAGTTGAACAAGTGGAGCCGAATTCTGCACTTCACCACGAGGGTAAAGAGCCTGCTGTGATCTACACACTACGACACATAAACGAACATGACTTTTGTGGGTTGAAAATAATACACGTTATCTACAACATCCTAAAAATGCCTGTGCTTGCAATAGAAGATAATTTAAAATTCAAGTTTAGACATGGCGACGTTCTGAAGTTCAACCAAAATAAAGTTACGAATCAATGTGCTAAAGAAAATGCAGTTTGTGTTAAAAGACATGGCGACAACTGTATCTGTAGTTTAATCATTTCCATGTTGTACAATATCTAGTCACTAAACGAATTCCGACTTTTCATATACCATATAACTCCCCCAGCCACCACAGCAAACAATCAAAATCTAGATCTAGCACGTATACATGAAGAACTCTTGAAAGGCTTGAGAAATCCAGAAACAGTTGAGTTTGGATTTGTTCTATCTGGCTGTTTGGGGGGCGATAATGAAGGCCACAGATATGAATATAATATAACCATCTAATATGAAGCACACCATCTCAACATCGATACAGTAACCCACTTAACATGTACAGAACTTGTCCAAAAAACAAAACGGAAATAAAGCACAGACTAAAAAAAGATGTACAAAATGAAAAATGACAGTATGGCATGTCTAGTGAGCACTACACCAAACAAGTGTGCATAGGGCCGAGCACGTTTGTGTGCGACATTCTTTTCGTTACTGTATGCTCAGAACAGGCGACAACATTTAAAAGCAAAAACGATTTACGTTGTAACGATTTTTTGCATTGATGTGCAGTTATTGTAAATCAGATGTAAATGAATGATGGTGGAAGGGGATTATGACACATTCTCTATTAACTGAAAACAAGACGAATGGTGAGTGATGAGGCTCACTTTAACCTGTTTGTGAAAAATTGTTTTGTCATACCAAGATAAAAATCGTGTTAATTACAAAGCCAATTGGCCAAAACAAAACTTTGTAATGACAAAAAGCTTATATACAAAAATCTCTGATCCCAACTGGCAATTTTTAAATGTTCAAATTTCAAGTCACCTGTAAACAATAAATGGAGAGCATGTTTGTAGTCATTTTCTGAGGTACGTCTGAGAGATTCTTCTCTGTCCCCCAACATTTAAACACAACTAGATTGATTTTTGGGAAAATAGGGTCTCAAGGAGTTTTGGAGGGCGTGGCTACCTTGGACCTAGAGGCTACCTTTGCACAACATCACTGATCTCTTTGATGCAGGTATGCAGGTTGTCAAGGGCAGGGCTGGTCCCAGGTCCCCCTAACCCGCCTCCCCCACCTGCAGAGGAAGCACGTAACTCCTGTAGACCTAACTCCAGTTTCCCCACTGCCTCACGAAAGGCAAACTTATTACGCGTCTGTGGGATGCAGTCAACATACCCAGAGCAGTAGTCTAAAAGCTGATGTCCCACATCCAGGACTTGGCTGCTGGAGGACAGCTCAGTGCCACCTTGAATGGTGCTACTCAAACACTCGGCACATTCCAAAAGAGCCTCCTTGCTAATCTTCTCCAGAGGGATTCGTTCCCGAGCTCGTCTAAGGGTGGGTTTGGCAGAAGCTGGGCCTGGTCCACAAGAAGCACCATTGGCCATCTTAGTGTTGTTACTCGGGGATACTGTGGGGGCTAGAGGCACTTGTGGTGGTGGTGGTATGGATGGACGTGCCCCTCTTGCTTCCCTCCCAGACCTTTTGAGCCCATCTCCATTGATCTCAACAACCTCCATCGACTTAATCACTTCATCAGCCGCATCGGCACTGTAGGCATGCTGAAGAGAGCGGAGCATGGGTGGGGGAGGGGGTGCACATTTGGGCTTTACCAGTCGCGGGCGATCAGCAATATCGGACAGCAGTTTAAATCGGTTGCCCTGAGAGTCCACGCCAACCAGATGAGCGTCAGCTGAGCTGTTCTTTAGGGTGGGCGAGATGAGCACCGGAACTTTGTGGTTGTGTAGATTTGCTGACCCAAGGGTAGAGGTTTTCGATGGGGACGACCAGCCTGGTCGATCATCATGCCCGTCCTTTGAATCAGCCTCTCCCCCTACCCCAGGAGCTCTCACTCCACCTGCCACTGCACGGGGCAAGAGTTTGGCTTTGGGGCGATCCCGTATCTGAGCCGTACCTTCATCAAGCTTTCTCAGGATTGCATCTGAAGGTCGTGCCGCCCCGTTCTCAGGCTGTGATGTGGTGGAAGCCGTGCGCTCTAGTGGCGGTTTGCTACGGTTACGCGGTAACGTCAATGCCATGCGATCCAAGTCCGGCAATCCAGCAGACATAGAGGAAGTTGAATTGGATCGGGGGAAAGGCTTGGTTCCAACATCATCTACGCAAGATGCCTTACCAGTTCGCAATCCCAAGGTCTTTTTGATAAGGCGTGGAGTGAAAAAGCCTGCAAAGCCTCCCCAGCTACTGCTGCTTCCCACCTGACCAGAAGTCGCACTAGAGTTGGAGGGCTTCTGCCCAAATGTGGCTCCACAGCAACGGGACTGCACGTGGTTCCCCTCGCCATGCGATGGGGAAAAACTCAACCCATCAGTCTGGGGCAGAGGAGGCGGAGGGCCCCCAAACCCTGCTGTGGGCTCGTACTTTTTATGAGGTTGGGTCTCCATCTCCCGGAAGGAGCTGCTCCTCTTGGGAGGCATGGGGAGGTTCTGTTGCTGCTGAGGTGAGGAGGAAGTGGAAGACGAAGACATAGACTTCTTCTTCATGAAAGAACTGAAGAAGCCAGCTTTGCGGTCACGAGTGAAGGTGGTGTCCTGGGAGTCTTCCAACAGGCTTGAGGGAGATTTATCTCTCTGTTTACGTGGCAGGGCTGGAGAGTGATTGGATCGCCCATCGCCAACAAAAAGTGATGCTGCCAGACCTGAGCACAATGGGGACAAGAAAAGCAAGGTGAAAAATGGTTGCAAAAAAAGTAATTCAAACCAAACTGTTAAAACCATCAGCCTTAACCAGTCTAAATCCTGCTCCTGAAAGGCCAGTGTCCTGCAGAGTTTAGCTCTAACTTACCTTAACACACATGTCTGGAAGTTTCTAATCCGCCTAGTAAGACCTTGATTAGCTTGTTTAAGGGTTGGAGCTAAACTCTGCAGGACACTGACCCTCCAGGAGCAGGACTGGCCACCCCTTCTCTAAACTCTTACATGCTCTTTTTAATAGCAATCCAACACACAGCAACATTACAACAAAGGGATCTTAACAGACAGCAACAATTAAACTAGGGTTTACATTATAAACTGTAGCAGGTTTTGGTGAGAATTGAATCATTATCGAAATGAATCACTAAATGCATGACAGTGCTATTAAAATATATGGTGTAAATCAGGGCTTATGTGTATATATATATTATATACACACACACACACACACACACACACACACACACACAGTGGTATTATGAGATCATTTAGTCACTTGTCAGAACTCTTAATTTCTATAACCTGACCCTTCGTTAACTTATTTTACCTAGTCCCACTTATTCATTCTTACAAGAAATTGTGTAACTTAAGAGTTGTGAGCTTGCTCTTATTAAATCAACTCAAGAGAGGATATATCAATGGGTCTCTTGAATTTACAGGCTCCTTCTCTGGGCCCGTGGATTAAACTACAACAAAGAGGAACTCTGCGGGACCACCATCATCACAAGATTTTATATTAAAAATATACAAATTAACGTGTTGTGAACAAGGAAAAGTAAGATTGTGCGTAAAGGCGTGATGAATACAGACATGTAACAGTTACATTTCTAAAACTGAATTTATCATTTCATGTATAAACAATAATAAAAAAAATTTCATGCTTGAAAGGTTTAAAAACAAGATGAACAAAAACCGTGAACAAAACAAAATCTAAATAAATTTCTCACCTTAGTTGTTTATTTGACTTTAATGTTTAATAAATAAATAGCATAAATAATTTTAAATAGAGAAGCAATATTACACAATACATTAAAGATGCTTTAATTGTAAGGTTAAACAATATGAATTATAATATAGATATACATGCAGTTGGTGAGGTGCTTCGGTGTATACTGGGGGGGTTTAGTGACATGCAACAAATGGGAGAAAACAGCAGGCAGTAAAATGAGTTAAATGTATTTATGTATTTATACAAGAGAAAATGAGAAAGAAAATCTGTTGTGCAAGTTCATGAAACACGTCAGACATTTTATGTTGTGAGATACAGTTTTAAATGAAATCATGCATATATAACACATAGCTTTATTAATCGCCCTGTAGTTATGAATGAATGTTAAGGGTTATACTGTGTAGCTCTGTGAATCAATAAAGAAACACGACTCCCATTCTCTTGAGCCTCTGTTTGAGTCGAGCAAGCCGCAGCTGAGCCTGTATACCTGCAGGGCCGTGGGGTCCCGCATCCTCCATGCTCTCTTTGTTCTCCACGTGCTTTTTCTGCCCACGAGACTTTGAGGGCAACAGTGGCATATCGTGGCCGAAAGAATGACCACCCGAGGCAGTTTTACACAGCTCTTCTGCCACCTCTGGAGAACAAGGTGAAGTGGAGAACAGGTTATGAGAGTTTCATGTGTGAAATGTTGCTACATAAATGTAATAGGTAATGTAACTT
>JAZGTJ010002803.1:23984-39602 GCA_036877575.1 Botia almorhae | reverse complement strand
CAGCTTTGGGTTGGTAGATGCTATTATAAGCATGTTTCTAGAATGCACTAAAGCACTGTTCTATTTGTTACTATTAAGCACCACTAAGACCGATCGTGTTTTTGGTTTTGTCTCGGTGGAATGTTTTCAACGTAACATAACTGGACCAAACTTTTTAAGCTGTACCTTTGCTAATGTTAGTCTTGGTTTTGAAAATGTGTGTAAATGTGTCATATGTAAAGAGGGTCAGCAATCAGCATTAGAAACATGGAAATAAGTGTTTTCTATAACTGAAACAATTACTAAAATAATGAAATGATGAGAATATACTGCTGCAATTGTAATGTTTACATTTAGTATGACTAAGCTTTTTAGAATATTTGGTATCCTGCCACGCACATACTGAAAGATGTACCGCCTGCTTTTGTCACTAGCAGAGTGTATGAAGGTAATAGGAACTTGTTTATGTTTAAAGTGACATGAGAAATGTTTGGGTGTCTGGGGTTTACTTCCAGAAGGAAAATGTACAGAAGTATAAAGGGCAGGCGGTGTGATATAAGCCTGCAGCTCCTACAACTCGCCACCAGATGTCCCCCTTGACCTGAATATTAGATGTAATTCTTATTGTGAGAGATACCTCAGTTAATTATGTGTAGTTCTATAAATAGTGCAACTTTGAGAAGCCTTAACTGTTTAGCTGCAGTTCCGAGTATTTTTTATATTCATCCCAATAATAGGCCATGATTCTTGGAATCTTGTCTGTTTTATTGGCTAAAGCTCAAGGCCATGAGTGACAGCTTTGTGTTTAAAGCCATACAAGGAATTAGCTGTAAAATATCACCAATGTGTCCTTAACCCCAAGGTTACTTTAAAGGGTTTTTACCTATAATAATTGTACTGTAAGTTGTGGATAAAGTTTTATTACATTTACTTGTTTGTCTTATTTTTAGCTCTCTGCCGATACAGGTTTGAATATTGCTTTGAACATGCTTGTTCTACTTTAAATAAATTCTTGTTGCACGGTTCAAACTTCAAACACTGCATGGACTTTGTTATTAGCTCAGACGCTGTGGCACACAACACTGTTATGCGGTTGCTTTTTCCCTTCATGGAATAAGAACACCACAATTATATAGAATTTCCGTGTTTCTGTGCCGCGTTTCTGAAACAGCTAAAGTGTGTAGGTGGTCCATAGGTAGCGTGATAATACAGGCAACGTCTTTATTAACTTGAGAATAACTCCACTCCAATAAATCCACTAAGATTAATTCTGTGAAACGTAAAAGTTTTGTGCAATCATTTAATGCAATAAAATGTCATGCATTAAATGTGGCTTAATTGTTAATTCCTCATACATGCTTATTTTCAGTTTGTAATCCTACTTCTCTTTATTTTGGTGAAACCAGCACCAAGTGATTTTCATTTTGAATTTGGCAAATAGGGCTTTTAAATTGTAAGTGGTGCACAGCAAGTGTCTCAGTACACAGCAGGGGAGAGTGATGTCGCCATTGTTCCACACATCCAGAGTTCCTTATCCAAAGTTCACGCCGAACTCTTCAGGAGAAACTTCACAGCTCCTCACATGAGCTGAGCAGAATAAAGAATTAGAACCTTTTTAATCCAGGTATTCTTTCTCTTATACTGGTTTTCTGCCTTGGCCCTTATCAAAAAAATAACACCCCCTACTTCAGATTCTCTTGAACTGAAGTACTGAACCCACAGCGTTTATATTCAATGGGTGCCACCCACACACACACACTGTAGTGAATTAAAACATCAAAAACAAGAACAGAGGAGAGAAGGCATTTAACATCTGTTTCAAGCTTTTAATTAAATAAAAAATAATTATGACTTTTCAAGCCCACACGCCTCAGTTTGTTACTTACCAGCAAACCAGAGCAAGAAAAATCCTGCCTATCTTCACAACCAACAAATGCTCCTTTCTGCCGATGAGGTTTCCTCGGTTACCTGCCTGCTCTGGGTTTTGGGCTATTCCCTCAGAGATATTTTCACACCACCTCCCACACCTCCCACAACTCTAAACACATCTTCAGTGACATTTTGACAAGTTATTCTCCTCTCAGTTCAAATTGCACTTTCATAGTGTCAACATAGACATTCAATCATCCGAAAGGAGATTGTGTGTATGTGTACGTATTTGAATTGTGAGAAAACACCAGATGCATTTTCACCAGGCGAATGCTTTTACCTCCTAATGGCCTTTATGATGACTTGGATCTGATTTAAGGTCTCTGGGCTTCATATTTGTGAGATCTCAGTGTTTCATATTTGTGAAAGTGATTTTAAATTTTTCTCCTGCCTGTTTCCTCAGAATATAGACAGAAAATGCAAAGGCAAGGTTTGCTCTGTTCATAAGAACGTTCCAAAGATTGTTCCTATATTCTATAGATGTATTCAGATGACAGAAATGTTCCATAAGAGCCAAAATGAGATTGTTTCCACAGTAATATATTGTAGTCAGACCTACAAGGACCTTCTATGGGCCTTCAGGGGCCTATAGAAACATCTCAGTTCTGTATAGTGTGAATTTAATAGAACACAGAAACGCTACATAAAAACACACAATTCAAAAGCAGTTATTAGAATCTGAAAGGATGTACCTGCTGTCTGTGTTTGTGAGTACGTTGAACAGACATGTACTTCTATTTTCGGTTCCAAAGAACTGTTTCTTTTGGGGGGTTCTCCTGTCTCACGTGTTTTAACAAGCATACGGCCTGTTACATTCAGGTTTCATGTGTTGATTGAGCGGTACAACATTCAGTCTGCTCACATCAGCAAGATGTTATTGTGTGTTTAGTTATTCAAGATAATCAACAGTGTCTGATGGAATGTTGGTGAAGTGTCATGTGACCCTGTACACATCTGCTAGCAAAACTCATTAGCATCACCTTTAACAAGAGTGAATGAGAGCACAGCTGTTTACACTTCAAAATATACATTTAGACAAAGCGTTTGGCTTTTCAACGTGTGTGTGTAAAAATATCACACTTTTGTATTTGTACAATGAATGAAAACATATAATGTGTGCCATTCAAGTGAGATATTTGGTTTCTCTCTGCCCTTATTTAGCTGTTGTGAAATAACCCTTATTTTCTTGGCAAGCAGGAGGGAATGAAATGTGTATGCCGAGGGAAATACTGCCTTTCTTGTGTCTGTCGTTTACCTTCTTTTTTTAATCCACCATTGTCGGAGACAGAAGGGATTGGGATAAATCAAATTGAAACTGACTTTGGCATAAATAAATGAAAACTCATCTGGATCTTGGTGGAACACAAGGAATGTACAAGCTGAAGGCAGAAAGAGAAGGTTTGCAGACGTCTTCCACTTTTTTGTCATTGAAGGTTATAAACAGTAACAATTTTAACAATTTCAGCCATATCGTGTACATATCATATAGACACAACAAAACTGGCTCGACCAATCGTGTAAGTGTGGGGCCTGACAACCTGCCGGCAAATAGGGAAAGAGTTTAAAACTTTATTATTTTTCATATTTTTGCTATTCTGTTTGATGTCGCTAGCGGAAATGACACCCTTCACCCTTAAATAATCTATTTTCAATGTATCTCTACTTCAGCTAATGCATATATTTTTTTGTTTATTTGCCCAGCCAAATACTGGGCAAACAATGTAGCAGCTACATTTCCTGTTGAGCTTACCCATACAGATTTACAGCAATCAGATTCCCAGCTCATCTGAGACTGTTTCATTTTATCCTAGATTGTAAATCAGATAATCTATGCTGATCCAGCTCTGCATTTTAGAATACCGCGCTCCGTGAGAACAAAGTATCCGGCAGCTGTACCAATCAACACTTCATCATCAAAGAGAATTCGGAACTGTGTTTTCACTCTAGCCTGCCGTTAGTCAGATACTATTATGGCCAGAGATTCTGTATTAAAGGCCAGAGACTGTAAGTGTGGTACAGCTACTAACAAATAAAGTACTGTGTTCTAGGAAGTGAACGACCTTTGGCCCTCATTACCAGAACTTGTTATAAATAATAATAATAATCATCTATTTTAAAACATTTATGGTTCAGCATGTTCAAATGTGTGTTTAAAAGCTAAATTTTCCTTTAGAACGTATTATTTTATAAAAAAAGCATTTTAAATTTGACAAATAACTGTTGTTTTATCCAAAACAATGTAAAGTGCGTTCAAGTTATACATTTTATGAGCGTGTGTGTTCCCTGGGAATTGAATCCACAACCTTTGGGCTGTTAACACAATGCTCTACCAACTGAACCACAGGTACACTATAAGCTACAGGAACACTATGAGCTACAGGTACACTATGAGCTACAGGAACACTATGAGCTACAGGTACACTATGAGCTACAGGTACACTATGAGCTACAGGTACACTATGAGCTGCAGGAACACTATGAGCTACAGGAACACTATGAGCTTCAGGAACACTATTGAGCTACAGGAACACTATGAGCTTCAGGAACACTATGAGCTACAGGAACACTATGAGCTACAGGAACACTATGAGCTTCAGGAACACTATTGAGCTACAGGAACACTATGAGCTACAGGTACACTATGAGCTACAGGTACACTATGAGCTACAGGAACACTATGAGCTACAGGAACACTATGAGCTTCAGGAACACTATGAGCTACAGGAACACTATGAGCTTCAGGAACACTATGAGCTACAGGAACACTATGAGCTACAGGTACACTATGAGCTACAGGAACACTATGAGCTACAGGAACACTATGAGCTACAGGAACACTAGATACAATCTGACCATCTTGTCATTTTGTCTATTTACTCTTTACATTTACTCTACATTTCCAAGAAAGCCGAAGCAGGATCAACCATTGCATAGCAATGCAAGACTGACAGCCCACCTGGAATACCGTGAACACAGATGTACAGAGTTATACAAGCAGTGAAGCGTCCCAGTGCTTTTACTGCTGACATGAGTGCACGTCGATGAAGCACAAAAACGTCAGCGCGCTTTTGCCCCCCGATATACTTTTTAATCTCATCACAAACATGACATTTTGAGCAGAATGCTCACTGTTAATTTAGTCAAGCAGCAGTATTAACTGTTCAGATGATTAAAAGTTCAGATGTCCTGGATCACATGCTCTGTGTCACCTCATGTTGACGCCAGGCAAGCTAAAAATATTCTGTGATGTTTTGTGCATACAAATGTGGTTGTATTGGAAACAACAGTGGCAGCAGTACTCGTGGTTCTGTGGATATTGGAGATAAGGATTTAATGGAGGTTAGGTACATGCTTATTTATAGATGGTTTGTAGATTTGGTTTTGTACTGATGGGCTTTTATTTCTAGGATTGAACAAGTTACATTAAGGTGTACTGTATTCTGGTGGAACTCAATGGTTAGACTGCGCTTTAAATATGTCTCCGCATCCATTAGACCACTTAGAAGACTTTGCCTTATCTACTGCACATCTTTTTTTAAGTAGGTTTTATCACTCTAAAATCATTGCTGGTCTATGGTCATTTTGAAGCACTAGGAGTTGTAATGAGTTAATGGAATGAGCTTAATGGCTGAAAATCCATCTTGTCAGATGGAGCAGTATGGAAGCGTGGCATAGGGATGTGGCTAGCACCTCCCTCCTTCTTTAAACATGTTATTACATATCTTGATATCACAATTATCGAACACACAACAGTTAGTTCCGTACCTCTAATTTGATTGGCCAAGTGGCATTTCAAGAGTTCTGATAATTAGTATAACAGAACCGAGACGTTTCACTGCTTGTATTTGTCCGCTTGTCTATGTTTGTGTTGATTCAGACCAGAGTTGAGAAGCGGGAAAATAAATTTTGTGGTTTTGCCTGGAGCGAGGAGCAGGTTTTTGTTTGACAGTTTGAGCATCTGTGTTTGTGGAGTGAAGTTTCTTTTACTGTCTCTGGGTAAAACTCTGCCTCCCACATTATTAGTGGTTTAGACAACCTGTTTGGGTTGGAAAATTGGGTTCAAAGCGTTTAAATACAGACTGACAATGTCTTGGTGTGGTAATTAATGTGACTGTAAAATTCAGCAAACGCCAACCAGACGTTTGGATTCTTTTCTTCAATGTTCAAATTATGATGCGTGGAAAATATGTTGTCCTCTATCAGACTTTCTTTGTGTGTGTTTATCTTGGCTCAGTTTGGGTGATCAGACAGATGCTTCTTCGAGTCAGTGCCCATTATAGCACAACTTCTGCACATCAGATTGTTTTTTAGAGAAAAAGAAGCTTGTCTTGAATTATGCTCTAAAATGAGCGGAATAAAATGCTTGCTTTTACTGATAAACATTATGAAACATAAATAGTGTGTGTGTGTGTGTTTACTTAACCATATATTGGGGACAAATTTATACTCTAAAACCAGCAAAACCTTACAAATATGAGTAAAACTTTCTTTTGGGGACATCCTCGTTTGTAAAAAGACTATAAAAAATATAAATATATTTTTTTATGCATTTTTAAAAATGCAAAAGATTTTCTGTTATGGTTAGATTGTGAGTCAGGGTTAGGTTATAGTGTTTATAATTAGCTGTGTATGAAAACTATAGAAGTCTATGGACTGTCCCGATTTAGATAGATAAGTAAAAGTGTGTGTGTATGTGTGTACACTATCATATAATTCTGTTGCTCATGAACACAGCAACAACTTAAAAAAGACTTTTGTATTAATAAATATTACAAATACTCCTAGCCTCTTTAACCTTACTCAGAGCAAATTCACAAAAACACAAAGCAGTACTCCAGATATAAAGAGAGACGTAGGGTGATAATATTTAGGGAAAGTTACCTATCAGCGAGAGCTTCTCTCGCACTGCAGTCTGTCAGCATGTATCTCCAAAGACAGCACATGCACAAGCGTGTGAAATCAAAACTCATTCTCTCTCATATTATTTCAAGCCTCTGATCTCATAACTTTTCAGATTTTTCTCACATGCCGTCTCTTGTCTTCTCTTTTTTTCATTTTCATCCTGTCTCCTCTCCTCTCAACCTGTCTCCTCTCCATCCTGTCTCCTCTCCTCTCCATCCTGTCTCTGCTCCTCTCCATCCTGTCTCCTCTCCATCCTGTCTCCTCTCCTCTCCATCCTGTCTCTGCTCCTCTCCATCCTGTCTCCTCTCCTCTCCATCCTGTCTCCTCTCCATCCTGTCTCCTCTCATCTCAACTTCTCTCTTCACTCTCATTCAGCCCATATATTTTACCACCCATTCTCTCTCCACTTTATCCTATTGGCATTATAGGACAATATTTGGTGAATTGACACTTCACGACTGAACGCTGTCATACTAATGAACTGCAGCTACTGTTCTGTAACTGACATTCCGAGAGCAAGTGGTAATATATGCAAAAGCCATTGTGAAATCTGCTCTGTTGCATAATGTTCTGCTGTCTCCACAGTGTATTTACAGAAAGTCTAAAAAAGATCTCTTTCTCTCTTTCGCACACTCCTCTTCACACCTGAATCTACACATTAACGCAGGTCATTATCACTTTTCCTTCTCTGTGTTTTTCTACACTTCTTCCTCATTTTCCTCTCTGCCAGAAGAATCTCACCTTTTCCAGCTACATTCTGAAAGTGTTTTCCCTCATTTTCCCTCCATTCTGTTCAGCAGTCTCTTGGCCATATGGAAAGAGAACAGAGATGAGTTGAGAAAGCGCCATTTCTGAGGAGAATCAGATTTCTTAAATCTTTTACAAAGACAGTCTTACGTCCCCTGAGACACAGTTTGCTGGTAAAGTGAAAAAAAGACTATATATGGAACAACACTGAAAAGTAGTCTGTTGGCGTCATTGAGTGAGCGTTTGTGCACTGACATGCACTTGTTCTGTCTACCTAGTATGATCCAAACAATTGCAAAAATGTTCCTGGTGATACAACACTCTCTCAATTACATTCAAAATGCATTTATTTGATAGCTTTTCTTTGTACAGTTTATTAATTTATTAAACAATTCATTGTTTTATTTTCTTTTATCCCAGTTTAATATCCCAGTTTATTCCCTCAAAGCTGTAAACCATGCAGAACTGGGACGCTTTTTAAACATTGTTCTGTTTGTTTGAGCATCCTGACCAGCCTGCATAGCAACATTGGCTTAACCAATGGCATTCGTTTGAAGGTGGACTATCTGTTTGTTTAACCAATGGCAATAAGGAACCTGTTTATATTATTTTCTGTTCGGTTTTGTGCCACTACTTGTGCGGAACTTAAGGGGAATATTTTTAATAACGATTCTCAAACATGTCGCAACTCCAAAAGCCACAAAAAATATCAATTTTACAGGCAGAGAAACTGTTATGTAATGTGAATGTGGCAGTAAGAATATCTTATGACATAAACATTTTCGTATTGTCTAATGAAGAAAATTCAGTATAAATCTGTACACGAAATTGAATAGAGTGGAGGCTAATTGGTTTTATTGCATCCTGTATTTTTGTGGATGGATGAGCGTAGAAAGGTGAGTAACATCAGCAGCTGTATGTACGTGCAAATGTATAGCCTTATGTTCGTGTGTTCATTGTGTGCTCTCAGGGATCATGGGAGGGATAAGACACTAAGCTGCCACTGAGCTTCAGAAACAGCCAGGAGTGTTACCGTGACGACCCACTTCAAAGAGCTGTAAGGCTTCTTCTCAGTTTTCTCAGACATCTGGTTTAAACTCATAGCAAGGCATATATAAATGCTCAGATTCATTTACATAGTCCAACACAGCAACCGCAGTTAAAAAGCATATTTTGTTCTTTGGTTATTACACACTGTTGTTCATCTATTATTATTAGTTTTAATAGGATCTTTTGTTTCGCTATTTCGCACTATTAGTTATTAAATTAAATACTCTGTCAACACCACAGATATAATAAGCTTTAATTTAAACAAACTAAGCTTTCTAAAAAATGGTTTACTTTGTAATTAGTCCATTATTTTGTTGTTAGTCAGACCCAGTCAGGTCCGTTTACAAACATGATTGGTTAACATTATACTGCTGACAGTCAATCAGCCAATTACAGCAGCTTGCTTCCTCTGAGAACACGCCCCTGGTGCAAAACATCCCTAAAGATTATTTGTATACTGTAAAGCCATACAGATAAAGATCCTCAAACATGTTGTGCATTAACAATTAGCATCACACTACAAGAAAAGAAAGCACAAGATTTTATGTAATCATTCTCATGATCTAATGAAATTGTTGCACACAGTCTGTTCTGCACGTTAGGTGGGGGAACAGTGTGTTAAACCAATAACTTACACTTACAAGTTCAGCCTATTTATTTCCAACTGGGTTTTAACACTGAATAATGCCAGGTTCTGTTGGAGTTTACTGGACATGGACTCGGGCTACTAAGCTTGACTGCAGCAGAAGCGCAATAAGGTGATTGTGCTAATGAATGAGAGTCGCTAACATCTCTTCATTTTTGGTCACTCTTTTCTCCCATGGCAGTCGTCGCAAAACGGTGGGAGTCAAATTAATGCGATGTGGTGGCCCGGCGCAATATATTAAACTGTCATTCAGAAACTAATAATTCTCATTTTGACTTGCGAGAGCAGTTTGTAATCGCAGTCATTCTGCCATCACTTACTGCACTGAGATTCATGGTGACAAGAATATATTGTTGCATTTTCACTGGCAATACAGATGTTGCATTAGTTTGTGTGTTTGGGTTTGTTCTGCAGCAATGTTTGCCTGTAAAAAATCTATAGATTTTTATGAAAAACTCAAACTTCAGCATTTGTCCTTCCTGACAGCTTCATAAGGAAAATATTGATGAACGTATATGAATGTAATTAAGTTTGATTTTGTGTATATTAAGCACAGACCAGATGCGTCAAACGAGTTGAATTTCTTTGCTGATAAAACAGTTTCTAACTCTTCTCAGATGTGCTGTAAGGACAGACTATTATGAGGTCCTCATGAATCATTGTCAGCTTCTCTGCCATGTTTGCAGTCAGAACCTCCCTGCAGAATCATAACTGTACTTTCTGTCCTGCTGACTGTTCTTAGAACAATTAATATGATAGCAATATGATAGCATGTGTGTGTGTGTGAAGTGCTGCCCATGTATGGTGACCCATACTCAGAACCTCCATAATGTATGCAAGTTCTTTATTATCTATAGTAGCAAATCCATGACATAAGATTGTTTATCTTTATGTTATCCATTTATATACTTACATTGTCAGCTGAACTACTATATAAAAGAATCATCCCCCTCTTAATTGTGCTGTTATGGCCAATATCAGCACACTGTGATTAGTACAGAATCACAGCTGATAACACTCTTGCTTGTGTGATCTGGTTTATTATTGCTTGTTTTAAAAATGTATATGCATTAAATAAACGATGTTAACTTCAAACAGAGTTGTAAAAGCTTCATTGTTTCATGAAATGCACTAAGTGATATTAAAATGGCATGTACATGTGTACGGATCTCTTCCATTTTATTCTAATGGCTTTGCAAAGTAAGAATCAAAGCAATGTATGTCAGTTCTACAACACACATACTTTATAGGCCAGGCTTAAAATGCACCATTCAGATTCATACAATATGTAACAGGGCGTTCCTGCTCCATCTGTTTATTCACCAAGGGACCCTCAGCCTAAAAAAGGCTTAAATGTTTGAAATAATTCCTGCAGACAAAAGTAAAATATTTTTTACACCTCTTACAAAGTTTAAGAAAAAACTATTTAATTCTGTGTCCCCTACAGGCAATAATTTGCATATCTTATAAGTCATATGACTTTAATACATGGGGTATATATTGTTGATTCTGTATGATGAAGTTCAGCACAAAACAAGGCAGTAAGAATAAGCCTAATGCTTAGCAACCAAAACTCAAGACGCTCTGGCAATTTTTTATCTTGCCTTCACAATGGACAAACATATCATTTCTGTCAGCCTTCTCACTCTCTTTCTCAGGTTTTATGTTGATATATAACAATCTCTGTCAATGGGGTCATTTGGGTTTTCTCAAACAGTGTTGTTTTGGTTTCTAGTATCATTATTGTCATATTTCATTGTGGAATTCCTCAAATATGTCTTCAATAAATCATTTTGCACCCCTGTCAACAAACAACAGTGGTGGCTACACAGAAAGTGGATGAATTAATGATGAGGAGACATACGAAACAAGTTCTCTGGGAGTTTCAAGCATATAATTTTATTCAGCACCCCGGAATAGAGTTGCTTTGACAGCAGACACTAGCTGGCACAAATATTGGCGAAGCAACTGCTAACAATTTTCAAGTTCTATGCAATACTGCGGTTAACACTGTCATGAGATTCGGGAGGGTTATTCATCAAATTAATTGTGAAGAAAGGATGCAGCTTTGTTGTTCTTGATACTGCACACTGCAGCTACTAAATGCCACTTAACGTCAAACTTCATCATTTATTACCCGCGTGTTGTTTCAAACCCGTGTTACATTCTTTCTTTTGTGGAACACAAATGGAAGAAATTTATAGCACAATGTCTAAACTGCTCTATACTATAGAATGGAGGTGAACGTAGACTTTCAAAAGCTACCATATGGCTTTACAAGACTTTAAATAAATGGTATGAGTTGTACGAAGTACTTCATAATGTATGGCAATAAACAGTGTGAAATAAACATTGCGTCCATTCTGCCAAACATCTCTGTGTTCCACGACTATAAAGTAATGAAATAAAAAGCCATCTGGGTTTGGAACAACAGGAGAGTAAGCAAATCATAACAGAATTTTAGAGTGAATTATTCTTTAAATAACTCTTTAACTTTAATAATGGTAACTGTAGTTACCCATAAAACATTTCGTATTATAAAAACTGCCATATTATAGTTTAGTGGAATGGAAACAGGAAATGTTTAGTGAGTACCAAGGGCAAAAGTAATAACGTCATATCACACAGTTATCTTTATTATTGGAAAAGCTTTAGTTGAAACAATATTTTGTCCCATTCCACCGAAACACTTAGCCACATACGAGATAAATGTATCTACAAATCCATCTAAGACCTCTCAAAACCCAATATTCCTATCTGACAGCAGCTCACCAATTCACCTGCACAGTTCAGTATTAATGCTGCAATCGGAGGAAAGAAATGCCACAGTGGATGTGACATTTTCTCTTAATGCCCCTTGTGGCAGCTCTTGTAAGGAAAGAAAGGCGGATCAGACTAGATGTCTGCTCTTATCACAGCTAATGACAAAACATTTGGGCCAGCGTGGTCAATTTGTACTGTTTATCTTTGTCAGATGACATTTTCACCTGCAAATGTGTCTTAATGTCTCCTCTCACGGTGCTGCCACACGCATTATGTTGTCACATTTTATTTACCTATCAAAACACAGCTTTTTATTTATCCTCCCGTGCTGCTGTTTATTGTTTACACTGTGACATATACAGCAGCGACAGGTGCTAGCGACAGATCCACAGAGTTGATGACTTCATTAAATCAATTAAAGCCGTCACTGTGTAGCTCCACTGCCGACCGCACTGTCACCGCACCAATTAGTCTCTATGTTAGTGTATTATTTTACCATGTTTCTCCCATTTGTAACAATGCTGTGCCACAATTAGCCAGCAAACAAACAGGATCTCGCGGTTTCCAGACACCATCACCTGGATTTTACACAGTTTGTGTCCCAATTAAAGCTTTGTGTGGGCTGCTTTCAGACTTGTTGGAATCAGTAATCGCAACAAACGATATACTTACCATTACTGAAACATATTGTACCGTACGCACGGCCAACATTCTTCCAATGTTCTCTTGTTCTTGCTGAGCGAAACCTACTTTTATTTGGCCGAGCCTCTGGCCACCTGACACTCAGACCTGACCATCTGAATATGAATATGAATGAATGAACGCTAATCTCAGCGCGTTGCTGTCATCCTGTGGAAGTGGATGTGCTTGACGTGACCTGAGGTGGCGATCATCAAGCGGTGACTGATGAGTGATGAGAGGGGACATCTGCTCCTCATGTCCTTCCTCACACCCGCATCTGGCTGACATTCAGACCAGCACAGCTTGCCGTCACACGGCATCAAAGGCCCGCGAACGGTAACAACATGTGACACGCGTGGGCAAAGACAAGGAGACAAGCCATGTGGTTTTCATTGTACATGCTCTTTGAATTTAGCAGATATGAGCTGTGGCTTATTTTCCAAGTGCGTTTCGGAATGCAGTCTGAAATACTTTGATATGGCAGGTTTCTAGGGAAGCCGCCCCAGGGTGCCAGATCCTCACAAGCACCTTGAGATCAAGCTATCTTGACACTTCAAATGATAAACCTGCATTTTATTCTTGATCTCGAGACTGAACAGTAACTGTAACGTTGAGCTCTCTTGTACTGTCACCCTCAACAACACTTTAGATCAAGACCTTACAATATGTGTTCTGTTACACAATAAGTTAGTAACACAATAAGTTTCCATTTGTTAACATCAGTTATTTAGTAGCTAACATGAATATATATAATATATATATATACACACACACTTACAGCATTTTTTTCATCCAAATGATAATGACAATACAATTGTCTATTGTTTTTTTTTATAGTTGTCCACGATGCATTTACTGATTTTAACAGATACCACATATATACTGTTAACTGTTTTTGTTAATTGTTGGTTTATGTAACTAAACTTGTTACGTTAACAAATGAAACCTTCTTGTAAAGTGCTACTAAAAATTTAAACGCCACTTGTGCATATAAATGTCACCACTAATATGCAAAGGTTTTCTTAATGGTTTTAAACATTTTGTTATTCTGTTGCTAGAATGTTCTAGGTGGTTGCTAAGTGACCCAAGTTAAAAAAGCTAATTCCCAAGTCGTTATGATATTCTGGTCCACAAATTTGCCTCAGGTTTCTCATCCAAGTCTATGAGACTTTTTTGCCTGTTTTATTGCCTTCCAGGCATAATTTGCGAAACTGATTGCTTCAAAAAGTAATAACACAACTCTCCTCAATAAGCAGCATGACTTTCGGTATCATTCATATCCATAGCACAAACAAGTTAAGTGCTTTTGTTCAAATCCCTAACCAAACGCAATAGTAATAGTGATGCTTGCCTAAGCATAGTAACTATAAAAGCACAAAGTGCAATCATCACCATAACTTCAAAATCTCTAAAGAATGTTATACAGGAATTTACAATGCTACCTGTTTGGAAATGAGAGCCTTATTCAGCCCTGACCTCTCTAAAGGGCAGACAAACACAGTTTTCAGGGGAAATGATGGAAGGCAGCTTGGTTGGGCAGATAAACATTGTTGGGGCTATTAAGTCCTAATGAGTGTTGAGAGATATTGGGGATGACAACATCGTCTTGGGTCATTATTCTCGGTTAAGTTCTCACTGCGATGGCCGCTGCGTCTCAGGTGTGCTGCTGCGAGGATGAGATGCATGTCCTTGTGCACAGGGCTGCAGGTGTCTGGTGCGTGTGTGAATCTGAATTCAGAGGAATAAGGTTCATTTAAGGGATAGAGCACAAAAATGACAATTTTGTAAAATGTTCAATTAGCCTCATGTCTAATGTCATGTCTTTTTCTTCATATGTATTTATTTGTTTCGTGAAACACGAAAGGAGAGTATTTTGATGAATCGTAACCCACTTTTGTTTCCAAGTGTTTACATGTTGTGCCCACAGGCTGCCAAGATTCCTTTAAAATAACGATCTATATGATGACATTATGATGTGATTTGAAAGCAGTTATTGCATCATATAAAGTATACTGTCCAATCAGCTGGTGGGTGCGTTTTGCATTTACAGAATTCAAAATTCTTGCCACTATAATAACCATAACCTGTTGCTCACCCGCCATCTGAGAAAGATTGTCCTCAAAACTTTATATAAGACGGACCGTTTGTACTGAAACACTTCTAATCCATTTATAATGTGGTTCTGACACATTTGCCCATACAAATGGAAAAATAGAAAATGGATGCAAATGGGAAAACTCAAGTATGTTTCAGTGATTTGTCATCAACCTCATTACAGAATGTTCCATTTCTGTGCGTTTCATTTTGTATAATGGACTTAGTCACAGACCAATGGACGGGCTTAGTCATTCTGAAGACGTATCTTGGCTATTCTTTTGCAGTGGATTTGGTACGATTCCCTTTCAGTAATTACCACAGATGCTTCTCTCCTCAGTCACAACTCTGTGCTTTTGTCAGTGTGTTTTTTGTCCTTCATTTTTGACAGATGTCAGGCAGAATGCTCGGACAGCATAAAGGGTAAAATCATTGTGTCGGAAAAATCATTCACTCCCAGAATCTGGGGAATGATGCGTTTTAATAGGATGTCTGACCTTCAAGACGTGCAGAAGCTAAACCACACAAAATCTATTCTACATCTTATAAGTTGGTTTTCTCTAAGCTGGATCGCAAATGTCATCCACAGGGCAACTTACCAGCCGTTTCAAGCTGTCTGCATTCACTGCTGATGTTTATTCATTGTGTTTTCACTTTGATCACCCGGGCTGCTGTCTAACATGTCAGTGTGATGTCATAATGCAGTCTCTGTTCTTCAGGTCTGTGTTTATCTCTGTGCTAAAACTATATTTCATGTCTTTCGTGGGAAATATATATTCAATATCTCGTGTAAAAATCTGCTGTGAAATAAATTTGACACTTCTGTG
>JAZGTJ010002803.1:0-23920 GCA_036877575.1 Botia almorhae | reverse complement strand
ATATGTATGTATGTGTGTGTGTATGTGTATATATATGAATATATATATATATAAAAAACCTTTTCATATGTTAACACTTGTTTTTCATGTAACCTTATTACTGTTTCACGTGTCAAAGAATAAAACAGTTGAGCTAAAAATGTTGCCATCATTAACTCATTAACATTTGTGTTGTTCTGAATCTGTATGACTCAAAACACAAAAGTTGTTTATCTGAATGTTTTTTCCATGCCATTTATGACAAATGGCCAGAACTTTGTAACGTGACAAAGAACTAGAGTGAACTATAAACTATAAGAAATTACTAGTCCTAAACTATAAGAACCAAAGTCTTTTGTCTTTGAAATATGTTCTATAGCATTTGTTTCATTTCGTCACATTACTAACAATTAATTTCCTGTGTTTTTTTAAAGAAACCTAATAGAAGATGATATCTCATTTACTGGTGCTGTGCGTCATCACTGCTGTTTGATGTTATTTACACAAGGCTGACTTTATCAGTCATGGGAAAACAACAGAGCGCTGCTGAATTGTCTTACCGCCAGCAATTGCACTGTCATCTGTGGAGGAGTTTATTGATCTTCCCTGTGACCCACCATGAGAGACTTTACAGATGATCTGTCTCTGCTCAGGTGAAAGATTGCAGTTTGCAACACTGTTGTATTGGGGGAAAAGCCAACAATTCCTGGGGGACGTGTTAGAGTTGTTCTCGTTCTCCCCTTACAGAAGCTTTCCCGTCATCTATGTGAAGGTATTCGATACGTTGTTTTCCACACAAGCTCTGTTCCAAAACCTAGAGAGCTTCCTAACAGGAACAGCTGTTAGGAGTAGTAGTCAATTTAATATACTGCTTTCTAAGATACCTAGCCAAATTCTAAGACATGCACCCTTCACACAGAATACAATCCCAAAAAGCATTGTGACTAAAACTATATATTTACGCATTTGGTAGATGCTTTTAGTCAAAGCACATTCACAATTCACAAGTGCTCCCCGGAAATCAAACCCACAACCTTTTGCACTGTTAATGCAATGCTCTACCAACTGCGCTACAGAAACACTCACCAAGATAAGAAATGGTTTGTTTATAATTGTTTATATTCAAAAGGTATAAATAATATAATAAATAAATATACAATACCTGTGCATGTTATGCATTATTATTATCATGGATGCACCAAACATTATATTGTATATCTGGGTTGAATCTCTTGGCAAAGAGACTCTTTCTGTGATGGCGAACTTTCTGTGTGCTGGAGAGTTTTCTGTATAATGAGTTTGAGTCTAGGTTGAGCTTTCTGACAGAGTCCATTTAGAATGGCAGAGATTTGGAAGGCCGCTGCCTCGTCAGAGCTACAGTGTTCTGACAGGTGGTAAATTAACTCTGCTTGTCAGAGACGCTGCAAGTCATGACAAGAAACAAGGAATGTGAGACAAAGAAAGAAAGAAAGGTCATAGTGGGAAAACCTTAAAAACTAGACAGGAGAGAGGAGTTTAGTGTGACCGTGTGGTTAATGGGTTATTTATGTGTTGTCTTATTGTAATCGAAGTTGCTTCCTGTCCTCATTTGTAAGTCGCTTTGGATAAAAGCGTCAGCTAAATGACTAAATGTAAATGTTATGTCCATTTTACCACAGCTTTTAAAGACACAGTAATGTCCTTATGACCTGAGTAAACAAAGATTACAGCCAATCACGTTGCTATAAGGGTGTGAAGAGCAACAGCCAGGCATAAACTACCAGGTTTAAAAGCATTTCTTTACACTTAATAAAATCTGATAGATTTTAGAATGTGCCCCCATGGAGATCTCCATGGTAACCGTTAGCATTGCGCTTTCAGAGCTTAAACTCGGCCAGTGTGAAAGCGCCGCTGTGGATCTAAAACAGTGTTTTTGCCACAGTCTGAGTCACGACTGAGTCACAGCTCAGTCCTCCCTCACTGCCCTTTGAGTACACCGACATGCCCGCCCATGTCTCTCTACCCACACTGAGATCTGCACACCTCACCCATCAAGCACTCCACAGGACCGGCGGAGCACAATGCTCCGTGGCTCTCCTGCTTCCCACGTCACTAAACACACACATTTCCTGTGGTGTGAATCATCTGTTTATTCTAATGCTACTGTGGATCATGCACAGTGCCACTGACTAACATACGTTTGCGATGAATTTTTTTCACACATTTATATAACGTATGAAAGTGGAAAGTATAAGTTAGCACAAATATATAATATTAAATAACTTAGGTCAGGGGTCTTTAAGCTTATTTAGACCAATGGAACTGATGACTTGGATTAAAGTTAATTTGTATTGTAATTTGTATGCATTATATTTTTTTTTCATAAAATTTACTTTAGTTTTTGTATTAGGGTTTGGTTGCGAATTGTCTTATCAGAAGTGTGTTGTCATATAGTTTGTATTGTACTATATTTTTCTTTAATGCTTTATTTATTTTGTTTTAGTTTTTTTAAGTTGTGAATTTATTTAGCAGGACTGTGTGGTAAGTGTTGGGGATGGAATGATTGACAGCTCAGCTCTCCTCCCCCTGCCTCTTTCAGGCTAAGCTGCTGTCATGGTGATGGACTCTTCTGGGTGCTCTGTACCTGAGAGAGCTTAAGCATTGAGAAGGCGAGGATAAGGGAGGGCTGACCTGCCATACTGCAGGCTATGTGTATTCATGTTTAGGGCTGATTGGCATCAATCCTTCCTCTAATCTCTAAGTGTCATAACTGTGTCTCAAACATAAGCCATTTTCATATCTGTCACTTCTCAAACTAATTGCCACTTTTAGAGCTTATTTACATATGCTTAACACATTTCTATTGCTTTGCATATGCATTTAGGTCACATTTCTCCTTTTGTATGATGTCCATTACCAAAAATACTCTATATAAAAACATTTATGTTATGTATATATTATAAATTCACATACACACTTCGGAAAGATGAATATAATCTTGTAAAAAGCTGTAAATGTGTGTTTGTCAGGATTAATTCCTGACAGTTGTGAGGATATATTATGCAGTGGTTCTCAACTGCATCCCAAAACTGTGTCTGTTCTGGTAAAAACAGAAAATTAGCACTGCTAAATGAACATAATAAAATGCAACAACCTATATCATTGTGCATAGTTAGAAAATGAACAGGCTAATAAATGGGCTTAACATTTAGTGAAAGACAGTAGAAAATGGTTTCCTTAGCTTTTGATGTTGACTTAACCTCCACAGTATTTTGGCACAAATTCATCTGTCACTCGGTAGAAGCCAGCCAAAATAAGCAGGTGCCAGCACGGACAGGTTGCGTGTCATGCTCTCATGAGGTAAAGGTAAAGGTAAAAAAAAAAGCCCCAGGCTACAGTAAATATGGGTTCACTTGTAACAAGAATAAATAGG
The DNA here is from genome assembly GCA_036877575.1 of Botia almorhae. Classification (NCBI taxonomy): domain Eukaryota; kingdom Metazoa; phylum Chordata; class Actinopteri; order Cypriniformes; family Botiidae; genus Botia; species Botia almorhae. Next base: position 20,529 of record JAZGTJ010002803.1, on the reverse strand, counting down.
GTTTGTGTAGATCAATGTCTTTTATGTAGTAAATTATCGGCTAACAAGATTATTTAATTATTATATTTAGAATAATTCTATTAATATCATGAACACAGTTCAGTGTTTTGATTTTTGTTTAATTGGCAATAAACAATTTTGGTAACCATTTTTTGTGGGTTCAGCTGTTTATCTGACTACTGAAGCAAACATTTAATGAGAATCACAAAGCTGTAGAGGAGTGGAGAAAGTAACTTACAGTAATATCACAGGAGCTTACTGTACACTGCCAGCATTTATGTATTTATACAGGAAATTGAGGCTCTGAGGATAGTTTATGACCTGGCTGACATCAGCTGTGTACTCTATGTGTGTGTAAAATATAAAACAAACACACAGACACAAACAGACACACACACACACACACATATTTGATTCAATAAACCTACAGCTCATTCCCGAGGCACATAGATCTGCTGCTTTGATTTATCACTGGAAACTTGGAATGGAAATGTTTTTGAAATGACAACTTGTTGTCTTTCAATTCTTTTGGAAAACAACAGAAAATAGGAACCCCCGCTGCTGTGTGCCTGATATGCACATTTGTAATGTAAAATGTATGATGTGACACAGAACAGCATGTGCACACTACCTGCATTAGATAGGCTCTTGATTCAGTTAGGAATCTGTTTCATCTTCAACAACATTTTTGTGCTCAGCTGTGTGTATATTCATATCGGCCCTTTTTTATTTTCTCCTAAAACACTAAATAGCAACCAACGCCACCACACTACAGCTGTTTGTAGCTGCACACTGCAACAGCTTGTTTATTTATAGTTTTATGGAGGCGTTTCAATTCAAAATTAGACAAAATTAAATGAAAATTTGCAGTAACTGTTTAAAAGTCAAATGACATAGAATTTTTTTGCCATTTTGCTGTTTTCCTCTCTACCTTCATTATAACGTGAATGTAGAGTTTTTTGGAATTAGCAGTATTGAGTGAATTTTGGAAACATGATTGTTGACCAGGCCACTGCATGATGAATGAGGTATAGCCACTTATTTGAAACAACCTCCACCTCTTTCTGTCTGTGTGTTTCTAAGAGCATTATACGACTGGAGAGAGTGAGAGGAAGAACACAAAGAAGATGCGACTGTGTGTGGAAAGGAGCCAGAACTTTATAAAGAGAGAGAGAGAGAGAGAGCCACACTGTGTCAGTCTTTGTGACAACAGCACACACATGCACACAAATGCCAGGGAGGACACTGGCTCTGTGTGAACTAAAATCTCAACCACTAAATCCTGACTGTGAAATTTGCCAAGTACCTTAGAAAGTCAATGAAAGTCATTATCAGCCCACCTGGCTGGAGCCCAATCTGTGCCAGTGCGAGTTATAACTTCTGTTTGGTGCTTTGTGAAGGCAGTTGTGTAGCGTGTAGTACGTATTGCTGTGAAATATTGATTGTATTGGAAAGACACGGTACAATCATGATGTCAAACAAATGGGAAAACTATTTGAATAAATGTTTTGACTGTGTCTGTGTAGACTCGACTACACAATAGTTACACTGTATATCACAAAGTAGTCAGTTAAAGATTGCATCATCTGGAAACACCACACTTTTATTATTGTGTACAAAAACACGACGAATCTGAAAAATTACATTAAATACTCTCTAAATGCTAAATGTCTTAAATAAATCTGTTGAATGTTGCTCATTCACCCCTCTGGGAATGTTTTGGTGCAATACAAATGAGCAAAAGAAAAGGAATATTTGACTTTCTCCTCTTTGCTTAAAGGAACAGTGCACCCAACAATAAAAACTCATTTCATGGCTTTGACCACGACTGACGCGCATCCATTATGTATCTGTGAGCAAGAACGACATTACCAAATAAATTTTTATCATGCAAACGTTTTGTTGTGTTACATAAAAAGTAAAAACAGTATACGGGTTTGCAGTGGCACAAGGGTGATTTTTATTTTATTTTTGGTGATGTGTTATTTTAAGTGAAGTTCACTCAGTATAACATTAATCATCACCACTCAACCATTTCCTTCTCCCGGCACAACTCTTTGCTTTTCATGTCTATCTCTCCATCGTTCACCACCACTTCACTTCCACTGCGGGTCCCAAGCCAGCCCACTGCTTTCACACCCTCTCAAATTCTGAAAAAAAAGAAGATTATATAACACACTCTTGCTCAGAGTTTCTGACACTGGGCTGAAACTTCCAGCGTCAAGCATGTTGCGGGAGTGATTCAACTTTGGCGCGTTCGTCAGCTCAGATGCGGGATTGTGCCAGTCTGTGGCCGCTCCTGCAGCTGCCTGGGATCAGTGGGTGAGGAGTGATTGGCAGTGTGTTTAGAACAGGTGGGCTCGGTGTACAGCTGGACTCCCGTCATCACACCCCACTTGATGAGCAAACAATTCACAGCAGCGACTGGCAGAGAACAATGTGACATACTGTATATGATTTTTGCCTTACCAATTGAATTCATAATTATAATTATGACAGTGGTGATAATACATATGAATACTTAGGGTACAGCTGGGATAAGGACAAAATTTGACATAGCAGTGGATGAAATAATGATGTTTAGATTGCGAAGCATTCCTCATTTTAAATGATTCTCCAGTGAACCTATTTTTTTAAGCTGTAATGTATTTGTAATTGCTGAAGGACAGTATAGAAATGTAAAATGAGTTCATCACATCTCTCTGAACCAGAAACAGAACTGGACATTTGGTTCCTAGGTCAGAGACACAAAGTAGGGACCTTTTATCTGAAGAATGAAACAGTTCCTATTTTTTATATCTAAGTACATTTAAAGTTATTTAAACACTATTTTCACCATCATATACTGTATGTAATGTATGTGTGGCCTGTGGAGTTTTAACATTACCCTTAATTTAACGATTTACTATATCACAAACCACACTTGACACCATAACAATGTCACTTATAAAACATTGCTGTACACAAGAGCAAACATGCTGAATGTCAAATAATGAAAATGTTCTCATTAACACATCCGATATTTGTATGTCACTTAGGAAAGGGTGTCTGCTAAGTGACTAATTGCAAAATATATCCCACAATCCTCTGCGTGTGGTTTAGCACTTGGGGCAAAAAAATAAAAGCAGTGCTTAAAGCAGTAAAGCAATTTAGTTAATCGACTGCTCCCATTCAGTGAATACCTTATTTCAATGTTATCTTTAAATAATCAAGGAAAGAGATAAATAATTTTATTGCAGTAATCAACATCAGACCACAAATGCTGTCATTTGAGCTTAACTTGAATCGAACTTGGAATTTTCATTGACTTACTGAGCAGCAAGTCAGAAACTGTTCACAGGTTCGCTCACAGACGCGTACAGTCGCTCACTGTCGCTCTTGCACAAATAACGCTCCCTGTTCAGCACTCTGGACAGCGGCAAAACACCCGCACATGCTCAGCAGGACAAGTGATACAAACCAGGCAGACTTGAACACAATTCCACTCCATTTGCATGAGATTCAGTAGAAAAGATGATATTGGTTCTCTTGTTATTTCCCTTGCCCACTCCACCTTCAATACAGACCTCTGTCAGGCTGTATTAAAATAATGATTCTGGAGTTGTAGAGCTGCCCCTATCGCCATGATGTTCTTTATTATGGGTGAGTCACATATTATCATCAGAGAGAGAAGGTAAGAGAGGGCGATGAATGCGCAGAATAAAGAATGTGTTTGATGACCCTGCTGAGATGAGAAGCAGGTGGGGGAAATTAACGTGTGAATGAGCGCTTATTGGGAAATGAATCTTCCTGAACGCCCCTTGCGAATAAGTTCTGAGACATGCTACATGGATCTCCACTGTTTGTACGATTTCAGTGATAGAACACAGCAGGTCGAAAGGCCCCCAGGGGAACAATTTTCTCCCAAAACACTAAATAGCAAAAACATCACAGCACTTTGCTGTACACCTGTTTGTTGAGGGAAATGCAGAATGTCTGCAATAACTGCAATAAATTGTTTTTCATAAGCTGAGGGGGGAATGGATTTATTGGGAAGGATCTACGGAGTGATCCCGTGGGGACTGCCCCAATAACAATGGAGATTCATTTGTGAAATATTTTTGCAGTAAGACTGTGGCTCTAAATTTATACTGTTTACTCACTCCAAGAAGAATAAAACAGAAATTGTACAAACACTTGGTTAAGGGGTTATGAAATGAGGTACACAAAAACATATATATGGTTTGGATTGTCTTATATTTTGGAGTTAATTAAAAAGAGGTTTTCCTATGGGGGGAATTTAGTTTAATTGTATCCTAAATCAAAGAAATAAATCTTATTTTTCTCTTAATCTGGCACTTTGAGCTTTTGAAATACATTTTTACGACTACAAAACACCTAGTGTAACTCCAGCATTATACCATCAACAGTTCTCACGACAGGCTTGTGTAATAAAAATGACACACTGATGATTTATTAGTACATTAATGAAGAACAAGGTACATTAAATGAAGAAATTTACTATCACTTTTTATGTGTCTGCCTAAGACAGAGAGAAAAAACAGCAAAAGAGAGAAAAGCAGGCCAGGCTGAAAAAAGCACAGTCATTGTATATTAATACTTCACATTAAAAGTCTTTCTGATGAATAATTGATTTGCAGGAAGCTGTAGCAATTTGACATCCCTGTGTACTAATGACATGTCATATCTTGCTTTTGTTCTACCCTCCAGTCTGGGAATTAGTATAAGTCTGCAGGGAAAACAGTTCCACACATGTGACCAAGCAGTGGAATCAAAAATTCCAACATTCCTCATCCGACAGACGCATTCATTCTTTGTGAGACGTGTGTATGTGATTTTGGAAAGAACAAGGTGAGTACAAATTCACATACTTACAGTATGCACTCTTCTATGCTATGATACTGAATAAATATGAGCAGTGTGTTCATAGTGAAAAAAGCAGACTATAGTATGCATAAATGTAGTGTAAAAATAGTATGCATACTGCAGTGTACTTTAGGCATCCACATAATGCACTTTTTACATAAAAAATAAAGTGTCGAATGTTGAACATGTTATATTAAATGTGCTAAAGCTAGACACAACACATCATGTGTGTCCAAAATGTCCCCGCCATAGTAAAAAATGGTAAATAAAACATTTTTCATATGAGACAAAACATTCTAAAAAAGAATACCTTAAATGGCAAGTACATACTGCATAGATTAAGTACATAGTGTATACTACGTCATTTGGGACACAAAACATGGGTATACAACTGATTTGTCATTGTCCAGCTCTAAAACATGTCACTAATGAAAAACAGTAGCCAGCATTTTCATGTTTTCTCATGTCACTCCTATCCGGTCCCTATAAACTGTTTTTCCAAATCTGATTATATTTCTGAAAGTTCCTGTGAGTGTCAATATAAACACTAATTTTGTTAGACGTCTCTGAATCTGAGGAGGTGCGTCTGGTTTAACCTGTCATCTCTTTCTTTTGGGAATCTCTCACTGTTCTCACTAGCTGTCATAAATCACTTTGTTACATCCATTTACACATCAACCCCTTCCAGAGTTGTAATCAAGACTGAAATCTTGCTTTCCGGGTTGTATCATCAACCTTGGCAGTCTGTGAAACTGCAGGAAATCTGCCGTCCAGGCCAGAGAAGGGAAAGAATTATCTGATCTCTGTCTCTCACTGAGATCAGATTGTAATGTCAAAATAGACTCATATCCTGTTTCATTACATTCTGATTTTGGTTATAGGAGATATTACAATGTCAGGTTCTACTGACCTACCCATTCCATTGTCAGCACAACTCATTTTAAAACGAAGCGCAGGGAAGCCAGAATGAAACAGAAAAATAACAAAAGCACATTTTTTCTGCTTTGCGCTGCTCATTAATACGAGTGTTTCATCTGTGAATAGTAATTCCCTTTTTCATTGAGTGTCATGTTTTATTCAATAGTCCTCTGCACAAGACATGAGTAAAGTTAACACAAATTAATGAAATATTCAATAATGTATTTCATCCCGCTCGCTCTCTTCTGATGCAGCCAATCAGCCTAATGTGCTTGCTTGTTAACACATGTCTGTTGGTTTGGAATTGCCACTTTTCAGCCAATCAACATGTTTGTGCAGCTCATTGTTGGCCTTCCTAAAGGCTTTAGAGAGTGGAAAAGGCCCGCAGTGGTTGATACACAAAAATATGAAAATGTATTTTCTCTCAAAAGCAACATAATTGTTGTCAGCCACAGCAGCCAGAATAGTAAAACAATGGCACTTGGGTGGTTCGGGGGATTTATGAGCCCCAATGGTGAAAACGAGATTTAATTATTGTTCTAAATTTGTTTCTGATACAATCTGCTAGAAAGTGAGCATCCATCCAATTCAGCACATTAAATCTTTCTGCACTTTAATTACAGTGATGTTTGTTTACTATTTCTGTATAGCTTACTAAGGCTGCTCCCCGGTGTAACTCTGGATGTGTGTGTTAGATAGAGCTCATTACTGATGCTTCAACATATACGCTTTTTATTTGCGAGAGGAGCCTCTGCTAAACGCCGGCTCCATGAAAAATTGTTGAGTTTGCACAATGTTTGTCAATGTAAACATTATTACATTGACTCAGTTCATAATATATATGTGCATTTAATACTAACAGCTTTGAATGTGAGTGTGACTATGAGTCTGGTTCCTTTACATTAGTATCATGCTCATATGAACCAACGGTTTTCAATGGTTGGGTCATGACTAGTTTTGGCACAATTTTTTTAGTCTGTCACTTAGTAGAAGCTAGCTAAATTAAGCATCTTCCTACATGAACTGGGTTATGTGACATCCAAAACTATGTGAGGTGAAAAAAATGGCTCAGACAAATACAAGTTCACTTGCAGCAAAGATAACTAACGGTTTATGCCCACCACAGTGTATTTTTTCCTATAATTGGCTGCCAAGTGCATGAAACCATCAAAATGTGAGATACAATTACGAACCAAACCCTAAAACTATTAACGCAATGTAAGAGAAAGTCAATTTTCATGTGTTCATAATTTTGCACATTGTTAGGCCTATGCACTTTACAGTAATTAATAAATGATAATGTTTGATGTAAAAGACAGTTCTGTACACAGCTTTTTACAAAAAACAATTTTGGTACAGTCTGACAATTCAGAATCTGGGTTCTAGAGCAACACCAATTAAGAATCATTGTTAAATGACATATTTTCTCACTCTTGAAATGGCTGCATGCATACAGTGTTATTGTCTATAGACAGTAATCCATTGAGTACCCATTTGTTTCATCATGTTAATGTGCTTGTGTCTCTACTAGCTGGATGAGAAGGGGAGAAGAAAAGCCCTCACATTTTAGCTCACTATCCTTTATGAGCTCTCAGAAGAGCCCCAGAGACGCCGCAAAAGCAGGAAATGAATGATTTATTTACATTTTGAATGTGCTGAAAAAAATATGCAAACGTCAGATGAAAAGCCCAAGCAAATCTGTCTCCCTGAGGCAACAACAGTGTGTTAAGTTGCAGCTAAGTCTGTATAAAGCTTTTAAACACTGACCATGAAACCATTTCTTCTTTCCTCATTATGGGCCCTGAAACTATTAAGCAGATGTCTAAGTTGTGCATTTTACAAATTTGAGTTTTGGGAATGAATAGATGAAATGCTTGGGTAAGGATGGTAATGTGTGTTTCTAAAGGGGCCTTACATTTGGTGTAGCCCAGGACTAGTGGCAGGATTTATTAATATGGTTTTTGCTGTATTTTATTTTAACTGATTGCTCATAAACTATGTGGGATTGTAAATAATTCTCGGTTCCATGTATCACCAGCTGGTAACATTCAGGTAACTGCCAAATAAATCTGATCTTCTGGACATCAACATTTGTTTTAATTTACTTAACCAAAAGAAGTAAACATACACAACAAGTGACAAATTCTGATCCTGGAGTTTTTTAAACTACTGAGGGTTAATTTAGGCAGTTAATACGCAGTTAATTTAATCAGGTATGATCATTTTAAACGCACAAATGTTTGTTTTACTGTAGTTATTTTTAGGAGTGCTTGCGGTAATGTTCCTGCATATTTCTTAGTTCTTAATAAGCTATTAATATTAAAACAGCAAGATAACTATTTCACATTTCTTCATTTAACAATGGCAGGTTTATTCCCTTTTCACAAAGCACTTAGTCATCGCTCTGTTTTTTCATAACAAATGACTGACGGCAATCTTATCTCTGACCTTTACATAAGATTGGATTTGAACTGATTTTGGAAAGCCTCGTGATTGTGGATGCAGAGGTTAAGTGCTTTTCTCAGAGGCACAATGCTGGAAGTGATTCATTTAGGATTAAGATTTTTATGATTCTTGATTAGTGCTTCTTTGCTATATAATTATAAAATAATGTGCGCTTCAAATAAAGGTCTAAATGTCAAAATGGCCACAATGTTAGTCACAAAATTCCATAAACTTTATTTAGAAGTATGAATGAAAAATCCAGTCAATTTTAATATATAGTGTAACTGTAACTGTAAATTTAAACTTGTTTCACATTTTGGTGTGAAATTTCAACCCACAGAAAATACATGAACAATTAAAACGACTTGCATAGTAATAATTTCTTGAGTATATCGGCAAAAAAACCTTTTGCTTGTTCGGATACCTGTTTTAAAACTAGGGGGCAGCTGCTACCTGGTTAAAAGGAGTGGTTTGCTTTGGCGTCCCGCCAGGGGGCGGGTTTATTTAGCCGTAAGTGGGCGGAGTTATAATTTGAAAGTGAACTGTAGGGCAGCAGGAAATAAAATTCATAATTTCACTTAATTGTCCCTTTTATCTGCGGTTGCGTGTGTAAACAGTGTAATAATATCAACATAGATCACAAGAATAGCTGTTTACAGAGATCAGCGGGACGGGATTTCTTTTAAAACTTTATATAAACCGCTTAACGACAACAATCGCCTTTCCATCCGACCGGATCGCTTTGATTATTTTAATTTTAACGTGCAGTTTGTGCTATTTTAAATGTTATTTGCCTAATAGGTCATAAAGGACACTGGCAGTGAAAGTAACCTACGAAAATTTTTAAATTTAAATTAGACTTAAGAATTAATGGGGTTATGGAAGATTAAAGACAAGATAAACTGAAATTGTTAACTAAATAGGAGGGTAAACTCAATGGTCGCTTTTGACAACGGAATCTAGGCAACGGAGTAATAACGAAAGTAAAACATCTTTGATTTGTTTAAAGAAGATTTATTTCGCCGGCACATTTAAACTATTGATTGTGGTACTTGTTATGATTTAATAACCCGAGGCAACAGACCATGCGATGTAAAGTAGAAATGGGCTGGGCCGCCTAGTGTCTTTCCGTGGGAGTCATTCTGTGTCGTGTGTGACAATAGAAAGGAGCTGAAGGTGATTGCGAGAGCGGCAGCATCACCGTATCCGCTCGTCACGGAGGACGATCACTACAGCTGCTCCTCGCGTTACATTTCCATCTGACAGAGATACTGCATGTTGAAGAAGTTTATCCGCAGCCACGCTTTATTTGACGCAAACTGGACGAACCGGTATCGCACCTCGTCCACGCGTGGGCTTGCGCTCACTCCGGCGTGCTGGGATCAGTAAGCCGCACAACAGAGAGCTCGTGATCCACCGTGCAGACGTTCCACTCGCAATATCGGATTCATTCGTGTTGAAAGAGGGGAGTGATTTATCGCAAGACGTCAGCCAAGGGATTTTTTTAATTGCAAAAGTGTTTTAAACAATAAACGCTCTTGTTCAAGGCTGGATGGGCATCCTGTGACCGGGAGAGCTCCGATCATTCTGGAGTCGAATACGCACTTTTGACGAGGTCCGAACAGGTGTACGCGTTTACTACTACGCCCGGACCAGTCCAGCTCTGAGTGCGGATTAGGAATTTATAACAGTACCATTTATTATTATTTTTCCTCGCGATATCTGGACTTAAATAGGAGAACTATGGATATCAAATGGCTTAATATAGCCCTTGCTGTTTTTGGTAAGTTGAGTTTTTGCCGTGCATTTCATCATTCTGACACCCCACAGTTAAATTGGAAACCCGGAGCTTGATAAATGACAAGATTGTCCTTTCATTTATTGTAGGAGATCTCATTAAACGGACAGCCTTTAAATACACTTGTTGCTGTTTAGCGTCATTGTTAACAATGGACACGGTACTGCAGAGGATATGTTGATGCGTAAACCCCAATAACTTAAGTGATTCAGTCATTTTGGGTGCGTGTAATTTTTTTAGAAGCCACACAACTGTAGTAAACGTACTAGTACATGCATTGGTTACTGATGTGGTCAGGTAACTCAGTTGCCTGCACTTAAAAGGTGACAGTGCTGATAAGTTGACTATTCATATTGCCAAGTATATTTCAAGTCATTTTATGTTTAGGAATTGCATTATATTCGGCTAATGAACGTCACGGTGCTGAAAATGGTTTGATTGGAGCTTTCTGCTCAAGTGTCTTGGTATGACTGTATATATGTATTTTAAATCTGTCATGTGGGCTGCATGCATAATACCTTACAGAATGTGTGTAGTGTCCAATGTCTGAGTTCATTTCGTAGTTTAATACTGATTTAAAAGCCACTGACCGAGTTGATTCTGACCCAAGATGATTTTCTGGCTTGTTTTTACCCCTACTTTGAAAAACACACAAGCTGGGTCTTACCAGCTCTGGTCTTTAAATCAGTTTCAAATATTCACCTACAGCTTAAGGGCGCATGATTAATGCACTTGTTTTAACATACGAGCAACACGCCCTGTTCCTACAGCTCTGACATCATCACACACCTGTATGAAGTCATTGACTCTAGTGTGTCATTGGATCATTTTGGTATTTGTATTAGGAAAAGCTGACACGTGTTCATGATGTGAAAAGGAAGAGAGTGTTAGTCACACAGATACCAGATGCGTGTGAATCCATTTACTTATTTGATCTTTTATGCCAGTTGGATGATCTTAATGTTTTTCATAGTCCAAGCATTACTGCGAGTTGAGCCTTTACGAAAAGTAGCCATGGTTTTACTACAGTAAATGTGTAATTATGTTTTTTGATGCATTGATTCCCATTTATATAACATAAGTTTAATAAGATACCAAGGTTGCTATAGTAAAATCATGGTTCATTTTCGTAAGGGGTGGACAGCTGGAGGATTTGTGTTTTTGTGTGTGATGTTTGTGGAAACAGGAAGCATGTTTTGCTCTTAAACTAGGTTAATATGACATTGAGTTCGGGTTTAGATTAACCCCCCACAGACTGTAGCCCCCCTATGCAAGCAGAGAAGTGGAGCCGGGATAGAACAGGCCATTATCTCATTAATCAACACACTTTTCCTGCATGCAAATGCTTTTTAAGCTGCTGTCGGTAGGAGAGTACAAGTGTCAGACTCAGACGAAATAATTAATGACTGCATGTATATTCTACCCAAATTGGGTTTTGTGCCCTTTCTGTTCCTGACCATACAAACAAATACTGTCATACTCGTTTAGACAAACTCTCTACCTCTTAACAAACAACAGATGGCTGTACCCTCCTGGACAAGAGGCTTGGTAGTTCTGCAGGGAGTATACTGGGTGAGAACAGACATACTTTTTGGCTTTCGTAGCACATAAAAGATTTCTCATCTGCGTTTACTTTTCAGCTGAGAACGCTGTCTGTGGACTTGCATGCCAAACACCACACTGCAGCCTTTGGGTCTGCGCATTACTTGCAGAAATGTCTCATTTGGAACATTTTTGGCCTTGGTATAGTATTAAAATATTGTTGGATGAAATCCATACCTTGGACTATGTTTAATAGAGACTCACTAGACACTTAATGTGTAATGGTTAATTTTCTATTAAATGCAGGGACGTGGCAACCATTCTGACATTCACCAGGGACTACTGAGCAAATGTTGTCACCTAATTAATATTCATGAGCTGATAAAGTTTGTATTGCACACCCTTCTAACTTTTGAGGTCGCTGAGGAGAAAGCAGAAGAGCTCAGGAGTTTTTGAGAAAATTTGCATGTACGTGAATTGGCTCATTTTCATATGCATGTAAGCAGATGCGTGTGAGTAAAAGAACAGAGCCATTCACAGATGGTTGAGACACTGTTCTCCTTTTGGTTTGGGGTAAACTGCTCCATACTCCCTGTCCTTTACCATCCCCCTCAGTTCTCATCTGTGTTATCTTGTAGCTGCTAACAAAACAGTAGGAGAGGCCGTAAAGACCTTCCTCATTCGTGCGAAGTTAATAGGCCCTCAAACTGGTAAATGCAGCTGTAAAAATCTTTTTTTTGTGTTGCTGTTGTGTTTATAATTAGCTTTTCCCGCTCTTGGGAAATGCATTCTTATAAGACCCTGCGTGAATTTCTGCATCAAGGTGTTGTGCATATATTGTGGCCCGCAGATAGGGCGGGTGTGTGCGTGGTAGATAATAGCGCCGTGTTTGTCTGAACATAATGTTTGTTTATGCAAAAAGAGTCCTCAGAAGCAACATTGTCCCATCTGAGAAACGCACTAGGCTCAAAGTATGCTAATTTCATCCACTATTTTTATGCAGCTGTTTGAAGGCAGTAGAAGAGGCTGTCACTGAGAGAGGCAAAAAGACAGAAGTAAGAGAAAAGGAGAGTGTTGAAGAAAGAGGGCTTATATTAGGTGTTTGTTTGAAGCCTTTATTAGCCTCACACTGACTCTACCACATTAGCCAAGCTTAGCCTCACTGCATAGAGTTCACAAAAACATGCTGTCATTTTCCGACACTTACCAGGCTGGGCTTAATAAAGCCCCACTGTAGGGGTTTTGGTGGTATAAGGAATACAGAGCAAGCTAGAGGTGTTTATTCGCAATTACAAGTGATTTGCCAGTGTCAGACGTTTGGCTAGTTTTAACCACATGCCCCCCAGTGCCTTTGCAAAGTAAATGTGCAGATTCCCAGACAGAAGTGTTTCTGATTGGCTGCAGCCTAGAACTGTCACAGGGATTGGTGTGATTACCAAGAAAGCCCATTTCAGTGATTATATTCAGGTAGCAGAGACATGTAACACTTAATACACTATATGGGCAATGTGTAAACAAGCAAACACCACAGAGCATTTCTTCAAAACATTGATGTTAATGGGAAGTTGTTCCTTCCTAACCGCTTCCGCTCTTCTGGGAAGGCCTGCTGGTAGATCAGTCACTGATGTTGGATGATGAGGCTTGGGCTCGCGGTTGGTGTTCCAGTTCACCCCAAAAGTGTTTGTGGGGTTTAGGTCTGGGCATTGCACAGACTTCACAAAAAACTCAATAAAACATTTTTATGGACCTCACTCAGTGACATTCCCATGCTGAAGCTAAAACAATAATGCTACAGAAGAGCGAAGAACAGTTAGTTTTTTCTGGAATTAATCCGTGCTGTTGTTTTGGAAAGATTGATTTGGTCAGAGGAGACAGGACTGGCTGGTTGACATTTGAAGCCATAGTGCTAATTCTAAAACCCTGCCTTGTTAAAGCTCTAGCAGCCAGTAGTGGTCTACAACCAACACTCGGCTTCTGCACAAAGGAGTTAAGAAACCAACCATTTTGTAAGGCTTTTGTAGAACTCTCATTGTACAAATACACATTGTATGTTCATGGAATCCCGGTTGCTCTCGTAAGAAGAACTTACTTGCACTATGACTACTACCTCTCTATGACTCTTCAGTCATCTGGGTGTCACTCAAGTGTTACCCAGTTGTTGGAAGAACATTGTTGCCCTCTGAAACCCCGGGAATGTTGTGGTAGTTAAGGAACTCTCAGCTGTCTGACTCTTATGTGACCCCTTCAGCCGCAAAACGCTGATGCTGTGACTGCTTTGAATGTTTAGCTATGAGTGTCTAGCCGAGATGGTATTTGTCATCTGTCTAATCCATCTTGCGTATGTTCAGGACTCCTTGAGATAAGGCCACGTGTTTATACATTCACAACATACTGGTAATTTTTCATGGTTCAGGGGATTATTGGTTACCATAGAGAGGGTCTCTGTTTATTCACAGGTTTGCATACTGCGTATAATGTATACGTGAGCTAGTAATTCTGCTTAATTTATTCCAGACAGACAGATTAAATGGGGTTAAATATGTTTACATTTGGTTTATTTTTAACGGAATGGCAGTGTATTGGTTAAGAGCTGCAGGCAAAGACTCTATCCAGAGATGTGCTTTAAAGTTTACAGTTAAAGTCTGTAGTTTCATTTTGATGAAGCTAAAGGTAGTCATTCAGGTTTAGCAATCTAAAGTATCTAAATAATAATCCAGGTTGGGAGGTTTTCAGTGCATATAGGTTAATTTGATTGAAGGGTTTGGTGTAGGTTATGTATTCGCAGTTTCTGGCAGATGCATTTGGTTTGGACAATAGATCAGTGTCATTATTTGTGTAGGATGATAATTTGTGATTGAAATCTATGACAGTTTTCTTCATTTCAATCCCAATGGAAATCTACAACAGCCACACGGCACTCCCTCTCTACAGCAGGCTGACTAATCACTTGACTGGCAGGCAAGACCCATGAGCGCTGTAATTTCTGCTGCTGACATTTTAATGGTAATCAATACATGACTCAAAATAGTCTTTATAAAGTTTCTCTCACATCTGCCTGTCGTTTCTTTTTCAGATATTTATGTAATGTTGTTTTAGATGTTATCTGTTAAATTGTTTTTTTCTTGGTGTTTTAAGTGTATGTAGATTTTAAAACACTTCTTAGTCATAACCTATTCAATAATCTCAGTTTACCCCTGCTGTTTCGTGCATGGACGTTAGAATTTACAGTGTTGTTAAAACGTGGTTGAGGCCTTTGAAGATAAAACTAAGAGAGACTTTTCCTGGATGTGCTCGCCGTGTCAGCAATTGATGTTTTACTCAATGTACCAAATAGATAGATCGAAAAACTGATCCTCTTGGCAAACCACAAAGCCACAGCTCTGATATCGCACGATTATATTATTGTTTTCTTTTTATCCCTGAGTGATTTGTGCGGGCACTTGGTACTGCTGTGATCAGTGAGGTCAAGAAGACACTTAATGTGGGTGTGGCTTTATGTCGGTTCCATTCCAATTGGTTCATTTTTATCAGGTGTACTACTGTGAGAGGCTATAGGCGTAAAATTGTGTGCGTGATTGTACTTTGAAACACAGAGTGATATATTCATGTCTCTTCCTTGTGTGTGTTTGTGTGTGCGGGTACTGCAGGTGTGTGCTTGCCTAAAGTGGCTTAGATCTAAACAAAATGGAAACATGCAGCAGGAGGTTGGAGCCGGTAAGCTCATTTTTGCCTCCTTGGCTGTTACACAAGAGCTTGGCAGTGGGTTCTGATCCGTGTCTGATACCTGCCTCTGGCTGTTCCACACTCACAAAGACATGGAAGACCAGGCCCCCTCTGAAGATCCAACCAGGAAACCATGAAAATGTCTTTTCCTGCACTTTGGACCTCAAGCACGGAGCTTTAAATGGAACTGTGACTTCTTTGAATTTCCCACGAGTAAGACTCCTGCCCCCACCTCTAAACAGTACAGTTGTAACCTCCTGCCAAATCCACACAGCCCGGCAGAAACACTCCTGCTCAACAACAAGATATTTGTACAATTTGGTATCTGCTATTTAACAACATTCCTATCCTGTGTAGTAGCATTTCTGAAAACTCGACTAAAAGACAAGTTTATGACAAACTTGTTGCCTAAAAGTTTTGACATTTTTCTGAAGGCATGAAAGTGAGGTAAAGGTTTATAAGGTTTTATATTCCTAATAAATAAAATGCATTAAATCAGGATAAATGCTTCGCATGTATTTACTTTTGTTATCGTAATAATAATGAATTCAATGCATCACTGTCGCAGTCTCTAGAATATTCCATCATCGTAAGGTTGTGGGTTTCTTATAGGATTGTCAGATTGGTTAGAAAAGACACAGCAAACTAAGTCAGAACAGGCTGAAGGATTGTCTTTTGATGGATGTAGATTGAAAACTCTTGGAGGAATTGCAGTCAGAGGGTTTCAGTGGAAGCTCATGAGATTTTTGGCATGTTTCAAAGTGCGCTACAGGAAAACCATATGTCCAATCAGTTTATGTGCAACCTAAGTCAGAATAGACTGAAGGACTGTGTCTAGCTTATTAGATGAGAGAATTGAGGCAATTTGGGGAAAAAAAACAGACAAAAATTTATTTAAAAGTTAGTTTTGTTGAGCCAACATAACTGGATCTGCTATAAAAGCCCAGGTACTACCAGTAGTCTTCACTTCTCTTGGGGAAGGTCCTGAACAAGCCACTGAGCCAACCCTAATGATTAGTGTCTGTCAAGTCTGAAAACTACCTTTGGAAGCAGTGAAAAGCTGACTGTCTGAAGAGACTCTCTGCCATTACTTCTTTAGCAAACCCGTGGCATCTGAGTGATCACACTTAAAACGATAGAATAAAGCAGTCATTCAGGAGCTGTGTGCTGGCAGGACTTCATTAACTGTGGTCTGATGGCTGCTGTCTGTTTTCTTTAGAACAAAGAACACAGTGGATGGGCAATAATGGTGGGCTAGAAGTGAGGGATTAGAAGATGAAGGGTTCTACTTTTCTTTCAGACCACACTGCCATCTAAAAGCTAAGTGTGACTGACAATCGCTAAAAATGCCTGCCAGAAGAGACTAATTAATTGTTAATTAGTTTCCTTTTCAGTGTTGTGCTCAACACACAAGCACACAGATGGAGATTTTGAGTTAAAAGCTAAAAACCGTCATTCAGACAAGATACTTAAGTTCGGTATTGAGTTCCACTGTGGACCATACGTTTAATATTCACAGAATGTTTGCAGTGATAAATTGGCAGTTGTTCTTACACCAAACGTGTGGAATCCAACCAAACAGTGGCAGTTTGGGTAATGATTTTTTCTTATGTTTGGGCAAACCAGCACTTTTTAGCTATTTATGAGAAAGCACATAAATGTTAATCTTGTGCATAAAATTTTGTCAAACGGATTAAAAATATTGATCTGTAATATATTGACCAAGCCCGAGTGCCTTGTGATGTTTTCGCTTTGTGGTGTTTGTGACCTCCACCCACCCCTCCTCACTGCCAAAAACACAAAAGGAGCAATGGAGGGGGGAGGGAGACAAAAGTGTCCCAAGTAGGGAGTGTGTCTGGGGGTGAGTAGACTAGACAGTTGATGGGAGTGGTCATAAACACTAAATATTTTAGCATGTCCACAGTAATGATGGATGAAACTGCGAAATGGGGTGTCTGCCACTCGCTCATGAATAATTCAGAAGGGGACTCGAGGGACACTGATAAGGCGGGGCAGAGTATGGACGGGGTTGAATAATAACTGGTTTCTGTTGTTTCTGTTATGATTGTTTGTGAGGAATAACTAGTTTAATGTGATTTATCCAAGCAGGACATCAAAACCTTTTTTGGTCTTAAGACCAGATATAAGAATCAAGGGGAGGTTAGGGTTAGGGTTAGTCTTTAGCTACACTTTTTTATCCTTCTGTTATTTTCTTCAGATTAGAGGGTTTGATGGGTGGGAATGTCAACATAAAATGATTGATGCAGGAACGTGTGCTACTTCTAAATCATGTTCTGATTCTCTTCTGAGCGTGCCACTGTTTTGCATGTTTTTACTTGCTAATCCAGTGTACTACAGCTGTGAAGGGCCCTAGGTCAGGTTACATTTAAAGCAGAGCTACTGTCATAAATTTGGAGTAGTTAACCTGCAAGGCACACATGTAATTTAAGGCTCTTTAGGGAAGATCCCCGTGTTCCTTCGGGGGAAATAAAACACGGTCTTGACATGATAAAGCTTAGGACTGATCCTTCGAGACTAGACCTGTTCAGGTCTGATTTTAAGATGCAGTAGAAGAAAGTTCTCCTGTTGTTTCCTCTTTCCCAATGATACAGTAAAATTAACAAGTGGAAAGATTGATATTGATCTAGAATGAAATTAACTAGAAAATTAACTAGCCAGATCAATAAACGCCACAACTACATTTAAAGCATGCAGTATCGCTGCTGACAATTTAAATCGGTTGGTCACTTTCTCTGTCTTGGGATCTAATGACTTTTACTGCTGCTTCTGCCACTGGATTAAGTAAAAACTGCGAACAGTATCCCTGTTGTATTGCGAAATACAGCTACAGCATCGTTAATAAAGCAAAAAATTGATTTTTTTGGAAAGATCTATGCACTGTGTGTCTTGTATTGGTAATTAGAGTAGCCTTCATGGCAGGAAAGCGTACCAACAATATTTGAAGGCCCATGAACCAACTCTAATATGGGGGTACATCAAAAGGTCTTTTGGACTTGGCGGTGTGGTATACACACAGTGTGTGAATTATGCTTTTCTTATTAAACAGCTCTAATACCAGCTAGCATTTATGTGTCTTTGGTTCTTGCAGTGTCTGGGTTAAATAGCCGATGTGAAGCCTTCAGGTTTCTGTAACATAACCATCTGTTTGTCTATTTTCTGTGTTTTTCTAATGTCTTTGAAACATAAAGTGGACTTAAATATTTAAAGCGTGTGTGAGATGTGTAGATGTTAACCTCTCTGTCTGACCTTTGTGTTGCACGGTTAAAAGCAAAGTGTTGGATGGGTTAATGGATTATTAATGGAGAGAAGTACTGGGCAGTTCAGCAGATGGCCTGTATCTTCCTGCCTGGAAGGGATGTCAGATCTCCGAGCTCTGACTGCTTGCTTTTGAATGTATGTTGTGTGTTTGGGTGCAGTCGGTCTTGCATTGCCAGACAGTTGACTTTCGACATGAAGTCTGATTCAGACTGCAGCTTATAATGGCCAAGAACCACCTACTTAAACCGGAAGGTAAATGGTATATAAATGATATATATATGGTATATAAACGTGTTAAAAGTAATATGTGCTTAAGTAACTTTTAAAGATTGATTCTATTGATTGGTTGTTTTAGTGTACTCATTCTCTCAGCCTAGTATCTTGTAAGTACAACTTTGTTTTTGGCAGGCTGGTGCAACCCCACTGCCGTAAATAGCATAGAAGCCAACCAGTCCTATGGGAACTGTCGATTTTTAGCTAATGCACACAAAATTGGCAAACAGTATGTATGAGACAGTCAGTGTAAGTCTGTGGGCGGTTTGTGGGCATGTTATCTGAGGCGGAGGCTTGGGTTGATTTAGAAAGCGGATTTGACAAACGTATGGGACCACACGCATCTTATCACCAGTGTCCCACTCACAGGTCCTTTCAGTTTCATAAATTAGGATTTGGCTGAAATATAAAATGGCCAGTGGACCTCAGACTCTCACTCCATTTTCTTGAAAGCGTGTCTGTTATCTGACCCGGCGAAATGTAACAGTTTACGTCTGCTTGAAAGACACGCGTGTTCCATTGATGTCCACACATGTTTCACATATAGGCCTCGTCTGGCCCAGATCTTTCACTTTTATTGAGGGCCCTTGTAATGTTAAGGCGTGTTAGGTGTCAGGTGTCTCGACCCCAGGGACGACTGTGGTTTGTGTTAATGTACATGTGCAGTGAGAAGTGGACCACAGTACCACCTGTTCCCATGTCTTGAGGATATTGTTCATACTTCAGAAGCTCATAAGGTCAGTGTGTGAATGAACGCTGAGAAACACAAGCACACAAGTTCATCTACAACCTTGAGTTGCCCACAGTGCAGAGGAGAAACATACTGGCCCTACGAAAGAATAGAAGCTGCATAGAGCAAAAAACAGTCATCTGCAAGATTCATGAACTGCGTTTATTTTCAAGGTCGATGCTTTGGCTTAAAAGCAAAAAATACACCGGGATGGATAACTGTAGGTTCACAGCAAGCAAGTCTCTCGAAAGAAATGAATCCGTGTTAAACAGAGGCCAGCTCTCTCTCCTATTGTGTTTAGCAGCAGGCTTCCTTTTGAAGCAAAAGATGGAGTGGCTTCGGGGGGCTAAATGGTCGTCATTTACAGGGACGGTCTACAGAATAGCCTTTACTCTTGTGTTTGTGATACATCCATTACAAACGAAAGGCCAAAATGCTCAATTCTAATGACTGGCTGATATGTGTTGGCCTTATAAGTGCTTTTTTGCTCTACATTGGCCTTCTAATGCATCAGCATTTTAAAAGGCACATGCTAATGTACACTTTAGTGCCTAATGCAGGATACTGTGCTCTCGAGTGACAAGCTGCTTTGTAATCACGGCGGCGTCATTCATACACTTAAATATTCACATTCATGTGTGGTTTTCAATAAAACCCTATTACACGAGCAGCAGTGCTGTTGTGCTGAATGCCAGCATGGTATAATAGTTTACGACTGAATCACAGCTGTGCTGGTATACAGTTAATACCTGTATATCAGCCCCCCCCCCACAATGTACATAACAATATTTATATCCCCCCTCCACTCACAATTTCTACCCAAATAAAATATTTTAGAGTCATGAATAACTAAAAAGATGTATATTCATCATTAAAATAACCAAACACTAAGAAATATCTTTCATCCTTTAGTTATTTTAGCTTATTGTAATGCTTGTTTTGTCTTCTTTTAAAT